>AWOL01S0113332.1:0-35902 GCA_000715115.1 Nicotiana otophora
AGCCAAATCTAATACCGATCAAGCCAAACGATGCTCCAAAAATGCCATCTTGCACGTACCGACTTTCGAACGGCTCAAAACTAGCCAAAAATAACTCAAATACATTAAATAAAGCCCAAGGAAACAATTCCAAATGATAAAGGTCGAATCTTTAATCAAAAGCCCAAAGTTAACCAAAAAGGCAAACCTGGGTCCGTAGCTCGAAACCCGACAAAACTCACAAAATCCGACAATCCATTCAATTACGAGTCCAACCATACTAGTTTCACTCAAATCCGACTCCGAATCGATGTTCAAAACTTAAGAATTCGCTCTATGAAAATTTAGTCAAAACCCCCCAACTTTCTCTTTTGAAATCATCAACCAAATGCTAAAGATGAAGATAGATTCATGAAATATAAACAAAACCGAATAGAGAACACTTACCCCAATCTATATGGTGACAATCGCCTCAAATATCGCCTCAATCCGAGCTCCATAGCTCCAAATATGTAAAAATGCCCGAAAACCCCAAAATAAAGCACTTTATAATCACTGGACGAATCAATGAATCGTGATCACAGAAATACCCTCGCGATCACGAAGAAGAAAATGCATTGCCCCTTAAAATACACTATGCGATCGCGAACAAACCTCAGCGATCGCGATAGACAACCAACACTGCATTTACATATACCCTACGCGATCATGCAACTACCCATGCGAACACGAAGAAGAAACAGCCTCTGCCCAGCTTAGTCCAAACCACTACGCGAACGCGTGCACCCTTGCGCGAATGGTGATGAAGACCACCCCCCCTATGCGAACACGTGCATACTCTCGCGAACGTGGAGAGAACATTTTCATATCAGACCAAAACACCTTACACAATCATGACCAAGCCTTTGCGATCGCGAAGAACGCCAGAAGCAACAAGTAACATCAGAAACTAGCAAATGAAAAACCATTCTAAATGATCCGAACTACGTCTGAAACTCACCCAGGCCACCCGAAGCCCCGTCCGAATATACCAACAAGTCTCATAACATAATACGGACCTACTGGAGGTCTCAAATCACACATAACAATATCTAAACGATGAATCACACCTCAAATCAAAAGTAATGAACTTTGAACTTTCAACTTCCAAAACTCGCGCCGAAACATATCAAATTGACTCGTAATGAACTCAAATATTTATACACAAGTCCCAAATGACATATCAAAGCTATTCCAATTATTGGAACCACAATCCGAATCCGATATCCTCAAAGTCAACTCTCGGTCAAACTTATTAATTTTTCCAACCTTCTAATTCTGAACTTTCGCCAACAAGCGTCGAAACCTTCTAGAATTATTTAAATGCAAATCCGGGTATACGCCCGAGTCCAAAATCACCATCCGGACCTAACAGAACCATCAAAACTCCATTCCGGGGTCAAATACACAAAAGTCAAACTTGGTCAACTCTTCCGACTTAAAGCTTCAAACATGAAATTTATTCTTCCAAATCACTTCCGAAAAACCTGAAAACCAAAACCGACAATTCACACAAGTCATAATACAGCATACGGATCTACTCATGACCTCAAACTACCGAGTAAAGTGCAAATGCTTAAAATAACCGGTCGGGTCGTTACACTTTTCCTTGTTCGCACTCCCTCTTCCGCGTTTACGTAGTGCCTTTTGTAGGGGCAGTGATGCTTCTTCTTCGCGATCGCACCCCTTCTCTTGCGATCGCGAAGCGCATTCTTGACAGCTTATATTTTCTTCTTCGCGATCGTATATGAATTTACGTAATCGCGATGCATGTTATCTGGGCTGCAGATATAATTTTCAAAATTGAGGGTTTTGTTCCATTTTTCATCTTTTGTGCTAGAGGCCTCGGATTTGAGCGATGTTTTGTGGGTTATTCATGACATTTCTTGGGGTAAGTGATCTTTATCCAAAATTGATTATATTTCATGAATCCATAATTATTTTCATTATTAAATTAGTGAATTGAATGGAAGAAAATGGGAATTTTATAAAATCTTTCAAAAATGTAAAATAAGGATTTGAAGGGCGATTCAATATCAGAATTTGATAATTTTGGTGTGGTTGGACTCGTATCGTAATGGGTGTTCAGATTTTGTAAATTTTATCGAGTTCTGAGGTGCAAGCCCGGGGGTTGACCTTTGGGTTAACTTTTTAGTTTTAATTAAAGATCGAAGCTTTATTATCCAGAATTATTTTCTATGAGTTTTATTTATGATTTGAATTTATTTTGGCTAGATTTGAGCCGTACGGAGGTTGTTCACTCGAGAAGGTCATTTTAGAGTATTGGTCTTCTTTGAGGTAAGTATCTTGTCTAACTTTGTGTGAGGGAACTACCCCTTAGGATTTGATTCATTTGTGCTAATGGTGTCATGTGAAGGCCGTGTACGCGAGGCGACAAGTACGTACTCGGGTTTAATTGTGGAAATTTGAGTGTTTTAGGTCTCTTAGGTTCTTATGTTCATTATATATGAAATTGTTTTGTTATGTTAAACCCTCCATTTACTAAATTCACCCTTACGTCTCTTATTTGGAATTAATTGATTCATGTTCTACCCTTATTGTCAATTTAACTCTTATGTACCTTAACTGAAGTTGTTGCCTCTTTTATTATCATGCTATCTTTTCCGTAATTGCTTAACCTTAATTGAAGTTATTATTATCTCTTCCATAATTGCTTAATCCTAATTGAAGTTATTATTATCTCTTCCGTAACTACTTAGCCCTAATTGAAGTTATCATTATCTCTTTCGTAATTGCTTAACCTTAATTGAATTACTATTATCTCTTCCGAAATTGCTTAGCCTTAATTGAAGTTTGTTATCCCTTTCATTGTTGACGTATTCTTATTTGGGGTCATTGATTCATGCCATCTCTCTTATCGTCGAATTGTACTTTTATGAAATCATTGTTACACATTATCTCTCCCTTGTTGAGCTATTTTTCTTGAGACCATTATTCCCTGTTGTGTCTTTCTTTGTGAGCTCGTTCTTCCGTTTCTTTATGTTCTGAAGTTCTTGTGTTGATTTACTTGCCGTATTCTCGTGTTATGGTTGTTGTTGCTATTTTACTCAGTGTTGTTGAGTCGAGGGCTATGCGTGGTTGTGGTATTGAAACTGTTTTGAGGAAATGTTGTGGCATATGGGCACATGTTGTGAAAGTCATTTTATTGTATTATTATCTTTTGGCACACGTGGTATTGTTGTGAGGATTGTCAGGGTGTTCACACGTGAGTTGTCCGTACTGTTGTTACTATTGATATGTGCATATGTGACATGACAAGGCGAGCTATATATGTGGGTTTGCGCATGTGGCAAGATAAGGTAGGAATATTATTGTGCGCGTGCGATGAGACAAGGCGGCCATTTACTTTATTATTGCGCACGTGGTGGGACAAGGCGGGCTATGTCGGAGAAGGATTTGTGATAACTTGTGATGGCCTGGGGGCATTATTATTGTTGATATTTGTGTAGTGGTATGCCTACCTTGCGTGAGTTATATCGTGTACATTTTTGGGTGATCGTTTCTTATGTGCCATTCATTATCTCTACTCTTACTTGTTGACTTGAATTATGGTAGAACACTTGCACAAGCATACACGTAAATAAATCACCAATATCGGTTTAAAAAGATGAATCCTGATGTTATTGACCATTTATGTGTACTCCCGTGTACTTGCCTTCTATGTGAGAGTTATCCCGTTGGTACGTGAGTTATCCGTGCAGATATTAGATATTGTCACTCTCTTGGCACGTGAGTCGTCCGTGCGGTTATGAGTTGTAATGTGGGCACACGATGCCAAGTGATTAGGGTTCATGAATTGGGACCCGTGATTTGTGATTATGAGGTTTTGTATCTTGTGGAAATTCTTGAATAAATGTGGTGTAAAAGCGGTTGTTATTATTGAGTTGTTACTTATTTTCTTTTATTTGGTTACACTGGACTTGGACTGTGTTCAGCTTACTCTGCAACATTATTACATGTTTGCTTCTTATTGCTAGTCGTTGTCTCTAATGTTTCATTGCGAGTATTGTTTTGTCTTCCTTACCATGCTTAGATATATATTAACATTGTCTCCCCGTTAGTTTACCTTCATACTTGTTCAGGTTATTTAGTCCATAGGTGTCTTGACAGTCCCTTGTTACTACTCCACCGAGGTTAGTCTTGATACTTAGTGGGTACCGCTGTGGTGTACTCATGCTACACTTTCTGCATATTTTTGTGCAGATCCAGTTATTTCGGAGTTGGTTGATCAATAGCTAGCTGTTCGGGTTTTGCTGTGGAGACTCAAGGTAAACCTGCTGTCGCGTTCGCAGGCCTCAGAGTCACCTTTTAATATTGTACTTGTACTGTTTATTTTTATTCTGAAACAATTATATGTAGGAATTGTCTAGCAAACTCAGTAGAGTTTATGACTTGTATTACCGATTTTGGGATATTATATCATTATTGGAAATGTTGACTTCATTTAGAAATATCTGGTTTCTGTTTAATAGTCCTGTTGGTTAATTGCTATTATTTACTTCAGTAAGTATTAGGCTTACCTACTCGTAGAGATTAGTTGCCATTACGACATCCTACGGAGGGAAATCGGGGCCGTGACAGGGGTACAATACAATGTGTGTACCCTAAAACTTGAGTCGTTAAAACTAAAATTGTATTAAACTATAAGATTATTTTATTATTCTAAACGTTAGAGATTATGAATTAGCAAAATTCTATAGAGACAAAAACACAATGACTCCGGAAGAACCAACAATCCAAAATTGACATGCTAATAATGTTTTAACTATTTGAATTATATAATTTTATTGAATAAAGTTATTTATAGTTAATATTTAAAAATTAGAATAAGATAATATTAAGAATTTTGAGCTAACAAAAAATAAGTTATTTTTTTAATGTTAAGAATAAATAATTAAGTCTTTAAATTAATTAATTAGTAGAAGAATATAATTTAATTATTTTTCAAATTTACTATTTAAATAAAATTATTTGTCAAATTGATAAAATTCTTAAGGTACATAAATTTATTATTTATTATCGTAAGATGAGCATTGATGGTAAAAGAAATAAGAATAATAGAGCAAATTTATTTGTAATATAAAACTAAGAGTCAAATTGATAACAATGTAAATTTAAAATAACAAGGATGACACAGTAGATGATAGAATATATTAGAAATGAGTAATCATTGTATTTTCTTTTTTACTCAATGAGTAATCAATTCATGTGTGGTGAGTAATCAATCCGAGTAATCAATGATGAGGATATTATATGTGGTCACTGTAAAATTTTTGTGATATATGATTGTCTTCGTTTATTGAGCTAATAAAATGAGAATAATAATTATTATTTTCAGGACTCCGCGCATAACGGGAGTTTAGTGTACCGGGCTATCCTTTTTTTTTCACGACCCATAATCCCAACCCGTCGTGATGGCGCCTAACACACTTTCTAGGCAAGCCAGACATAACAATAAAAACCCAAAATAACGAAATTTACGCAAATAACATAAGTCTGAAACCTCAATATAGCAAAATGCCATTAATACATGATAAATCCCCTAGAAACTGGTAAATACAGAGTCGTGAGCTCTAATACAGAAATACAAGTCTGAAATAACCAAGTACAATACTGTATCAAGTAAAAACAACAGTACATAAGAAAAGAGACGCCAAGACTGCGTTCAAGAATGCAGTTCTACCTTTTCAGTTCTAAATTAGGTAATTAACCATCGAAATTGCAAGTAAAGATGAAATGCAAAATCCAAAACAAACACTTGCCAGATTTTCCTCAACCTTTCCATATCCGTACCAAACCACTGATCAATTTTTCTCAATATCCGCATGTACACCATCAAGAGAGAAACATGAGAGGGTGACCTTAGGGTAATGGATCCATATCCACACAGAAGCATGACCAATTTAATGTGCTACCAACCCAGTGTGGTCACAGGCTCAATATTATAATCCGCCTGACGTGATCATAGGCATAAAAAATACAATCCGCTCGGCGTGGTTACATGCATAACAGTACAATCCGTCCGGCGTGGTCACATGCACAATAACACAATCCGGCCGGAGTGGACACATGCATAACAACACAATCTGCCCGGTGTGTTCATAGCATCCAGTCCAAATCATAACACTCAGAAGCAAATATACAAGAATACATGTATATGATGAATGAATAACATATCTCATGTTCCTGGAATGGTATAAATGACATGCTAAAGTGTAGACATGTATAAAGTGTGCTATTATAACTCAAATCAGCAATATCATCACAGAAATAGCAATTACCAAGTTCATACAAGGATTTAGCCTCTATGTAACCTCAAATATGGATCAAATAATTCATAACAAGGTTACAATTATGAGAAGCATCTCAGCTTAAAGCTTAGCATTCAATACAAGGCATATTATAGCCTAAGCACTACCCCGAGTATGGATAAATACCCCGATGATCGCACTTCGGTTCAAATCCCACACATATGCGCACCCATAACACGTAGCTATCACAAATAACTAAGGCAACTAGTGCCTCAACCAAGTTCAGGGAAGATACTTACCTCAAGCAAGTCAATTCACTCCTCTAACAATCCCTCCTCGCATGTATCAACCTTCGGACGACCCAAATCTAGCCAAATTAACTTGATATAATCAATAAAAGTTATAGGAATCGAATCCAAATGAAAAAGCTAAGATCTTTAATCAAAATCAAAAAGTCAACCCAAAAAGTCAAATAAGGGCCCGCACCTCAGAACCTGACAAAACTCACAATTCTGAACACCCACTCGATTACGAATCTAACCATACTAATTTCATCCAATTCCGACTTCAAATCGACCTTCAAATCCTCAATTTACTCTTTAGGAAAGTTTTTATTAAAATCCCCAATTTCTTCAATCAAATCACTAATTAAATAATAAAAAAAAATATAGAATCATGAATAACGAATATGTCCCAGTCAAAAACACTTACACCTATCCAAATCGTGAAAATTCCCTCCAAAATCGTCCAAATCCGAGCTTCATAACTCAAAATATGGTAAAATGAACCAAACCCTCAAAATAGAGTACTATATAGTCTCCTCAGGTATTATACATATTATACATCGCGATCGCGGGACCTACGTCGCCATCGCGAAGAACAAATAATCACTACCCTCAAAATATTCTATGCAAACGCGAAGATTCAGTCGCGAATGTGATGGTTACCAGTCCTGACATTTGCGAACACGGGCACATCTACGCGATCGCGTAGGCTTAATGCCTGACGCCCCAACTGATATCTATTCTACATGAACGCATGACCTTACTCGCGATTGTTCTAACCTGAGCCTCTCAAAGCTTTGCGAATGCGATGAACAAATTCCCACCTGCCATCAATAACTCTACGCAATCGCATCCCTTTATTTGCGATCGCGAATGAGGAAACCAGATGCATTTAAATCAGTATGCCAACAATGAAGAAGAATGGTCCAGAACACATCCGGAACATGCCAGATGTTACAACCCGACTGATCGTTTTGTTTTTCAGATCCTCATTCCCCTAATTAAGACTCCCCATATGTGCTTTTACTGTTTTATGACTTGCAGAGATGGTTGGTTTAGGTTTGGAAGGGTTCAGGTTGAAATCGGAACACTTAATTCCTTAATAGTGGCCTATGATGGCCAAGTTTGACTTGAGTCAATATGTTGAGTAAATGACCTCGGAACCGGGATTTGATGATTCCAATAGGTTTTGTATAATGATTTTGGGCTTGGTCATGTCTTCAGATAGGGTTTCGGGTGATCCAGGAGCGTTTCGACGCTTAATATTTAAAGTTGGTTCATTGAAGGTTTTCTAGTTCTTTAAATTTGGTTTGGAGTAGACTTTGGAGTTATCGAGGCCCGTTTGGGATTCCGAGCTTGGAGTGATTTTGTATGCTTATTTATGACTTGTACGCAAAACATTGGGGTGATTCCGAGTAGTCTAAGTATGATTCGGCGCGTTCAGAGCTAGTTAAGAAGTTTGAAGTTCATAAGTTGATTCAATTTGGTTTTGGGGTGCAATTCTTAGTTTCATTGTTGTTTTATGTGTTCTGAGGGTTCGAGCAGGTCCGTATTATGGTTATGGACTTGTTGCTGCATTTGGATGGGGTCCCGGGGGGCTCGGGTGCATTTCGGACCGCCTGGAGCTAAGTCCAAAACTTCTGGTGTGGTGGTTCTAGTTTCCTTCTTTGCAAACGTGGAGGGACCCTCACATTCGCGATAGAGGATTTGGGGACTGGGTTCTTTTGCTCTTCGCATTTGCAAAGAAAGGGATGTGTTCGCAAAGCTTCAGGACCTGTGGCCTTCGCGTTCGTGATGTCCATGTCGCGTTCGTGTGAAGGGTTAGGGGGCCAGGGATCTGTGGGTCATTGCCCTTCGCGTTCGTGAAGGGCGGGTCGCGTTCGCGATTCTTGGGCTGGTCTAGCTTTCGCGATCGCGAGGACCTTGTCGCGTTCACGTAGAAAGGTTTCAGGGCCTGGACAGGCTTTGCCTTCGCGATCGTGAGGCCCTTTTCGCGATCGCGAAGAAGGGTCAACTGGGTTATGACTTTATTAAAATCGGGAATTTTGCCATTTTGTTCATTTTTCACAATTGTTGGCCGATTCTAGAGCTTCTTGGAGAGGGGTTTTCACCTAGCTATTGAAGGAAAGTGATTTCTATACAATGTAAGTTAAATACATAGATTATGGGTAGGTTTTAACATGTAAAATGTGAAAATTTTAAGAGTTTGTTGAAAAGCCTAGATTCTGATAAGAACGAGATTAGACCACGAAAATGATTATGAAATTGTGTAAAAATTGTATATTTGTGTTCGTGAGGTTGTGGATAACAATTACTTATAAATATTTCCGAAATCCGGGCACGTGGGCCCGGGGGTGAATTTTAGGAACCTTCCAAATTGGGTTGGGTAATCACTCTAATAGTTAAATTATGAACTTTTGAGCAATTATTGATTAGTTTGTACAACCTTTGGCTATTTTTGGATTGTTTGGCACCGACTTGAGGCTTTTATGGTGAATTGTGGACCGGAAAATGGACTTGGAAGCGAGGTAAATCTCCTGCCTAACCTTGTAAGAGGAAATTAACCCTATAGGTATTTAAATTATTATTTGCTACTAATTGTGGTTGCTACATACGCACGAAGTGATAAGAGTCCGTGCGTAGCTAAAATTCATGTTATGTCCGGGTAAACATAGGCCTTTATTATGCTATTACTTGCACTATTTGAACTCCACTAGCTTATTTAATTGCTTATATTAAAAAGTAAAATTTGGTTAATGATTATGTTAAATCGAGCTTCATTACTTAGAGATTTGGCGGAATATTTAATTATTTATGAAAATTTATACTCTTTTATGGGCTTATCTTGGAGTTGTAAATACATAATTCGTAATTCGAAGAGTTTTCCTATTCCTGTGGATCGGGCCGAACGCCTCGGCAATATTTATATTTATTATGGGATGCATCCATGGATCGGGACGTACGACCTNGTAATCCGAAGAGTTTTTCTATTCATGTGGATCGTGCCGAACGCCTCAGCAATATTTATATTTATTATGGGATGCATCCATGGATCGGGCCGTACGACCTCGGCATAACTCGTGCGTGTTTTCACTAGGAGTCCTATTACACTTGATATATCTCCCATGACTTGAGAATTTATGTATACATGTTTTTTTAAAGCAAATTATACTACTAGGCGGTCTGCCCAGTAGGTAATTTATTTATAGTAAAATAAAAACCACAAAGGAAGAGTACAAGTAAGGGGGACAAAAGCTACAATAGTCTTGCCTCTAATAGCAAACACATACTGAGTTAGACCTTACCTTACAATTCCTATTGAGGCATGAACAACCTCATCTTTTAGCAAGCATGTAAAAAATAAGAACTCGAAAGTAATAAATACTCTATGATCATCATAGAGTTTATAACACACTCTATGATGATATTACATATGATAATGCTTAGAAAATGATAAAATAAAACGAGGTAGAAATTGAATTCTCGTCCCTCATTTATGATACTTGCGAGTTCTTCAAATTGAAGCTCCTTAAAATCCTCTTCAGTTATCTTCAATAAATCTTCAAAATTCCTCATTTCTTCTTCGATCGATTGGACTTTGTAGATGTGGTCGAGGCTGCCCCTTTTCTCTTTGCATCTCTCATTGGGAGTATCCTAAGTGTTACTCCTTCATTCAAATCTTCTTCCTTGCCTTCTTCCCAGCTTTCAACACGTAAGTTGTTCTCTAGTTGTTGAATAACACATTTCTGTGCAACCATATCTAATGGTTCAGGCCTCTTCATAACCATGGCATTAGGTTTTATTATGCAATCTTTCAATTGAGCATTTTTGTTCTTTCCCGATTTGTTTTGCCCATTTTTAGCCATCTTTGAGATCACTTGGAATTGAACATTATTGATGATTCGATCTTCTGCACTATGGCTTAGTTGCTGCTGTCCACTGCTTGGGGGTTGCCTAATGTTTACTTCCTCATTTACCTTGCCGTCCCAACTCTTCTTCCTTGTATGTGATTTCTTACCTTTACCACTATGCATAGGTGATAAATCACCTCTTTTTGCTGTCTCTGTCTGGCATTGTTGCAACATTTCATCTTCCTCTTCCTCTTCATATATATCTCTGCCCACATTCACTGGATTTGGAAAGTCTTGAACAAAATCTTGTGTCATCAAGGCATTTCCATCGTGTGTGTTTGCCAAAATTGCCTTATTTTTTTGTTGTTGTTGTTGTTGTTGTATGCCTTGCATCTTGTTCCTAAGCTAAAAGCAGTAGGATTTAATGAATTTACAGGTTTGGAACTTACCATCGCGTCCAATAGTTTTCTGTCCTCCAAACTAATAACTGGTACCTTTAAATCCTGCTACTGCTGTCCAGCATTTGGAACTGACATTACTGCATCTGGAGTGCTTGCAATTTGCTGCTGCTGTCCAAGACTTGATGTTGTTACTGCATATTAATCATCCACACAAATAGCAGCTGGAGTGCTTGCAGTAATCTGCTGCTGCCCAGTCGTTTTTGCTACTGCATTTTCCATCGAACTAGCACCTGTTGTACTTGTTCCAATATGTTGCTGCCTAGTTTTAGGGACAAAAACGGGTGCCTTCTCGTTAAGCTTGCTGCCTAAGCTTAAAATTGATGAGCTGCCAATTTTTGGCAATGATGGCGAGCCAGCTGATAGCATCCCTTCATCTTCACTATCTTGATCAACATCCTCAGTTGAAACCCCATCAATATCATCACCCCAGTCCTCTTCATTATCATCCTCACATTGGTCAGCCCAAAGTTTGGATTTAATAACCATCTCCCTCACGCGTTGTTGTTTCCAGTGGACATCATCAACTGCACTGTCTCACCTCCATATTCACTAAAAGACTCCAAAGACTGTGATGGCACTTCAAACACAGAAGTGTTCAACGTGACCAAAGGTTGTTTAACCATATTAGTATTCATCATCATTGCATTCTGGACATGCTTGATAATTTGTTCCATGTGAGGACTTGAGAAATGCAATGTTGGAGTGTTGGAGTTGTGTGCTTGATTGCCCGTTAGCTCCTCCACAACTGGATCAAATTGCAATGCCCAGTCATTTGCCTTAGAATATTGCCCAGCTTGATCTTCAGTTTGCTGGGTAGAAACTACATTTTTTGGAGGTTATTGAGTGTGTTCAAACAGTCCCTTAGCCCATGGAGTATTATTATTTTGCAAAAATCTAACACCTTCCAGTTCTTGTCCCTCCATATGTACATCTCGCCCCATCTTCAACTTGGCATGTTGATCATTATTCAATGCAGAAGAAGCATTCAATGTCGAACAAAAGACATCTGATTTTTCAGCAGGTGCAAACTGCTCTGCAAATGCTACTGTAGGAAGGGTAGTAGTAGCTGCTTGATTAACTCCAAAACCTGATGTACTATTAGGTTCCCTTTGCTTGTGTTTTTGCTGTTCTTTTACACTGCCCGGTGTCTTTGGTTGCCCTGTATTTGATGTTGCTTCTTGACCAAACTGCTGCTCTCCCATTCCAGCATCAACCAACACAAGTGCATTTTCCAATACTCCAAAAGAGTTAGCAACATTAATTTTCCCTGTGCCAGTAGCCAGATTTTTACGCATTTGAACATTTTTTTGTTAGGTGATGATTGTGTCTTATTCACCTTTGACCAACCACTCTTTTTTGAACTAGTTTTAGTTGCAGATTTCAAAAACTCAGCTGCGTCAATGTTAGCTGCAACATTTTGTTCAGCAACAGGAATCAAATCACTAACACCTCTAACAAAAAAACTATTCTCAGCACCAACCACTTTGAGATTTTGTCCAGCATATCGATCAGCTATAGCCAGATCCTCCTGTCTTTGAACAACACCAGCTAGTTTCCCATGAAAATCAGCTGAGCTCACATCACCACTAGCAGTCAAAGCCCCAACAGTAGCCTTTCTTTTATCTCTAGCAGCCTGCAACTTCAACATCTGATCCTGGACATTAGCTTGAACTTCATGGCCAGTTTGTTTTACCTCTAATCCTTGCACGACCCTAGTCAAAGCTCGATCAATTGGGACGTCCTCCAACCTAAGATTCTGCTCAATTGGAAGTTTAGTTTGATCCTTCCTAAAAGCTGAAGTATCACCTATATCTGCCACACGACCTGAAGCAGCAATAAAGTTACGACTGATAGCATCAATAGCTTCAGGTAGTACACTATACGAAACTCGATCGACAACAACTTAATTATCCTTTTCAATTACTGTAACATTATTGTGTCCTCCATCAGGTTGTCTAGCCTTAATTTGAACTATAGTATCATTAGGAACACTAAAAATAACTTCCTTGAGCCCTGTATGCACAACTCGATCACCTGTTGCATTATGAGCCATCCCCTGCTCCAGTCAAACTTCACGATTTTGTTCAACAATGACCACACCTCTGCTACTCACAATAGACTGTTTTGGAACTTCATTAGGTTGCATCTGCACCACCTGCTGCTTACCACCACTGGTATCTTTTTATGGAATTTCCACAACAATTTGGCCAGCTCTTTTAGCATTCAAAAAGTCTCTAACACCCCCTTCTAATTGCACAATATTACTCACATCAATATCAAGCAGATTACTATCACTTGTTGCCTCCTTTGCCTTCACGTCCTCTCCAGATTTTCCATTCATCACTCTCTACAAACTCTTTCCTCATGCCCTTGATGTTTGCAATAAGTGCAATACTTTGGAAGATTGACCTGCACTACCTCTTGGTAATGCACGACAGATTTACCAGAAACTTTGTCCACAATATGTAGCCTAACCTTTTTAGGATGTTTGTTAAGAAGATCAAGTATAACCTTGACCCTAGCAGCACTAGGTCTCGTTCTCTCTTGTGTTTCCTTGTCCACAGCAAGATCTTTACCCACAGCTGAAGCTATAGACATTAAAGACCTCTTAGCAAAAAAATTAGGTGGCAACCCAGGAAGGGAAATCCACACAACTGCTAGAGACGTTTCCTCCTTTGGATTAAATCCTACTGTCCATGGAAAAGATCTAAAGAAGTATTCATCACCTTTGGATTTAATATATCCAGTCGACCTTGATAGGAACTGAACATAATCGTTATATAAATCAAACCTTACCAACAGATGACGAAACTCAAGCTGTCCAATGTTACAATGACGTTGAATCTCAAATTGCGATGGAAAAATCCTTCTAATCTCCTTTAGATCGGGTTTTCCATATGAAAGCTTCACCACAACTGCTTGATGCAGTCCTTCTTCTCTTGTAAAATCATTAACTTCCTCCATGGTAAATTCTATCGTTGGTTCTCCATGAACGAACTTAACTGGAAACAACTCGATTTTTGACGATGTTGGGGCAGATTCTTTTGGGTGAAGCTGCGCATCATAAGTTTGTTTTGGAATAATGTTAGGAATTGTTTCATTAATGTTTTGGATTGGCTCTCCCACAGCCAATGGCTGGGAAGAGGTCACGGCAGCCATGGCTGCTCAAAGCTCCATAAGCAGTCGCATAAAGAAGAAGCCCATGAGTTTAGTTTTTTTAAGCAACTATACCACTCGGCAGCGCTTGCCTACTGGCTAATATATAAATAAAATCCCAAAATGGGTCCAAAGCTTACAAGATGTCCAAACCAAAATAGAAGTTGCATGAAACTAATAGCTATTAAAAAGATAGAAAAGCTCAAAAATCCAACGAACTAGCTATTACAACATAATAAGTTGAATGCTTTCTTCTCCTATCAGTGTATGTGAATCCAATTGTCATTGGCAAATACCAAGCAGCACCTATCAACCTCTCACCAGGCACCAAGGTATACTATCCATAGGCTAGAATGAATTCCAAATATCTTCACCATAGAGTTGAAGCCAGCATAGTCTTCCAAGTGTAGCTACTATATGATCTCCATATGCAGTGAATTGATTTTGTCCAAGTATTAATCATGTGCTCACTCATCAAAATTAATTTGTAAAAGAGGAGCCTGGCTTTAGGCAGGCTTTGCAAGGCAAAAGCCAGGCTTGAGCTGGCTTTAGGCAGGCTTTGCAAGGCAAAAGCCAGGCTTGAGCTGGCTTTAGGCAGGCTTTGCAAGACAAAAGCCAGGCATGAGCTGGCTTTAGGCCGATTTTGCAAGGCAAAAGCCAGGAATGAGCTGGCTTTAAGCAGGCTTTGCAAGGCAAAGGCCAGGCTTTGGAACTGTTCCTTTTTGTGATCTTGTAAGCTCAGATCCTTCCCTACTAGAACCTTTAATGTAGACATCATTCTAAACATTGCTAAACCATCCTCAGATTGAGCATGAAAGCATGCTAATACCACTGAGAAATGATTCAATAATCTCCAGAAATACCATATGACAGGTTCAACATTTTCCTTAGCATTTGGACATATCAGAAGTAGGATAAGTTGTACCATCCAACACCTACTTATCATATTTTTTATCTACACTATCAAAGCACCCTCATAATGAGCATGAGACATTGGAAAGTACCTTAATAGCATACTGAATGAGACAAAGAAATATGCAGGTTTGTGTAGAGTCCAATCCTGTGAAGCCATCAGTCTGGGGTTCTTCTCTTTGCTATCCTAACCCTAAGGTTAGGTGATTGAGATTTGTCTAGATTGATCAACCTCCTTCCTGCACTAGGCAGTTCAGAGAATGAATGAAACTTAGACGTACCTACAAAAGAAAACACAATGTTAGCTATAACATCCACCACTGAGTTGCCTTCTCTGAACACATATTGAAAGACCACATTGAAGTTGTCCTTCATCTCTATAATTTTCTTCACATCCTGTGCAATTACCCAAGGAGGATCCCATTCCCCTTCTATCACCTTCTTCATCACCAACGAATCAGTCTCCAATATGAGAGGGTGAAGATCATGCTCCACACAGTATTCCAACCCTTGAAGAATAGCCTTAGCTTCAGCTACCACATTAGTTGTCACTCCCAGGTCTACTACCCTAGCATACACCACATCACCTTGATCATCCCTCACACAAAAGCCTAGGGAGCTAGGTCCAGGATTGTCCTTTGAGGCTCCATCAG
The DNA here is from genome assembly GCA_000715115.1 of Nicotiana otophora. Lineage (NCBI taxonomy): Eukaryota > Viridiplantae > Streptophyta > Magnoliopsida > Solanales > Solanaceae > Nicotiana > Nicotiana otophora. Next base: position 15,608 of record AWOL01S0113332.1, read on the forward strand.
TATTACATTTGTACCAACCATGAAAAGGAAGCTACTATATTACTCTTGTAGTGATCAATATAGGTTTATATCCTTCAAAGTATTGAATCATGTATGGCCAAAACATTGGAATATTAGGCATCCAAGCATACCTCACCCTTGCCAGTTGATGCAATATCCTATTTATCTCATGAATCACCCTATTTGTGGACGCAGAACTCCCATGTTTACCTGCATTTCTTCTCTTCCAAAGCTCCCAAGTGATGATAGCCGGTACTGCTTGTAACAATGTCTTTAATTTTGGACAACACTGAGAATACCACCGATGCCTAATAACCTGCTTCAATTGAATTAATGGCATAGTAATTCCAGCAGCCTCCTTGAATAGGTTCCATACCTTAGAGGTAGTAGGACTTGTGACAAATATATGCTGAATGGATTCCTCTTGGGGCTGCTGACAACACCAACACCTAGACATCACCATTTGCCCTTGCCTCCTTCACATGTCATCAGTGGCTATTTTCTGCCTCCACGGTCTCTATAAGAAGAAGGATATCTTGAAAGGCAAACCTTTAATCCACATTAACTTGAATTCATGATTAGGGTCAGCCCTATGCCTTAATATTTGCTAAGCAATGCTAACACTGAACTTGCTTGAAGGAGTTGGCATCCAGTATGGCCTATCCCAATATCCCTCACTGCCTTCATAACGCTTATTTAGCCTTATATGTTCTGCAATTTCCTCATTGAAAGTTTGATCTAGTAGCTGAACATCCCATGCTTCCCCTTGCCTCAGTTTTGCCACCTCCTAAAGATCTTCATTGATTGGAAAATCTTCAGGTAATACGTGATAAAGTGCACCCAATCCAGTCCAATTTTCATGCCAAATATTAGTGGTTCCACTCTTCAATTCCCATACGATCTCATGTTCTACTTCTTCCCTAGCATTCAGCATTTGTCTCCAAACATGAGACCCTTCTCTAAAATGCACCACTGTTGGTAGCTCCTTCTTACAATACTTATTCCACATGAAATGAAATTAGACCACAAAGATTTTGTGGTCCTAAACCTCCACCATAGTTTAGCAAACAGTGCCCTTGAGACATCATATAAGGACCTAAAACCTAGGCCCCCTTCCTCTGTAGGAAGGCAAAGATTTTGCCATGAAGCCCTGTGTCCGCTTCTCCCTTCTTCCTTTGTGCTCCAAAATAACCTAGCAAAAATCTTATGTAGATGCTCCGGGATGTTGTTTGGTAGATCAAGGACTGATAACATGTGAACTGGCATACTTTGTAACACACTAGAGATGAGTGTTGCCTTTCCTCCAAATGACAGCAGCTTTCCTTTCCATGAATGCAATTTAGCCTTCACCTTCTTGATAATATCCTCATAATAGTCCTTCCTCATTCTAGTGTAAAAAATAGGACATCCTAGATATGTGAAGGGGAATTTCCCTCTTGCAAATCCTGTAATAGCTCCAACTGCCTGAAACAATCCATTAGCAACCTTTGAATGCATGTAGTATGAACTCTTATCTTTGTTGATCATCTGACCTGATATCTTCTCATAGTTCCCCAACACTGCCATAATCTTGCTCAAGGAGGGAGGATGAGTAGATGCAAAGATTATGGTATCATCAGCATATGCCAAGTGGTTTAAAGGATCAGACCACTTAGGCATTCCAAATCCCACAAATGACTTGTCTTCAAAGAGCTTATTCAAAGACCTGGAAAGTACCTCAGCTGACAGAATGAACAATGCCGGAGATAGGGGATCCCCTTGCTTCACACCCCTTGTAGACTTAAAGAACCCTGAAAACTGCCCATTCATCAATACTGAATACCAGTTATTTGACATCAAGTTCCACACCATGTTGATGAAGTGCTCAGAAAATCCCATCTTCCTTAGCACATGCAATAAGTACTTCCATGAAACCCTATCATAGGCCTTTGCCATATCAAGCTTGCTCACCACATTAGCTGGCTTTCCCCTTAACCTTATGCCAGTGACAATTTCTTGAGTCAATAAGATGTTCTTAAATACTCCTACCCTTTACAAATCCGGATTGATTATGAGATATTAGAGATGGCAGGAAACTCTCCAATCTGTCATGTAACATCCTAGACATGACCTTGTTAGAGAAGTTGCTCAAACTAATAGGTCTTAAGTCAGAGAACGTCTCAACTCTAGGTTTCTTGGGAAGCAACACTAGATTGGTGTGAGTGATGGATTTAGGCAATGCAGCTCCTCCATAGAAGTGTAGCACCATGTTGTGTATATCAGCACCAATAACATCCCAGCATGTTTGATAAAACAGGCCATTGAATCCATCAGGACCACTAGCACTCTCCCCACTAAGCTCAAAAACTGCTTCCCTTACATCTTCAATTGTTGGAAATATGCTAAGTTCCAAATTCTGATCTATAGTGACCATTAAAGGTACATTATTGAGCACGGAAAATTCAGAAGCATCACCTTCATTTGTGAACTATTTTTGATAGAAGTCCACTGCAGCTGTAGCCAATTGCTCCTGGTCTTAAATCCATACCCCACTTCGACTTTTAATCCTCTTCAGTTGCAATTTATTTCTTTTGCCATTGACATGATTGTGAAAGAAACTTGTATTCCTATTTTCTTCAGCAAACCAAATCATCCCAGCTTTTTGCTTCTCAATACTCAAGTATTTCTTCAATTCAGATTGAGCCTTTGGAAGCACAATCCTATTCTCAATTGTAGGCTGTTCTTCAAACAACATCTCCTTCACCCTAACAATGTCCTCCAAAATAGCCAATTGCTTGAAGATATCAGCAAATGTTTCCCTACTCCATTTTAAAAGTGCTGCCTTCACCCTCTTGATATTCTGCTTGAACATAAAAAACGGATCCCCTATGAAATCAGCTTCCTAATTCTGCCTCATCACATCCATGAATGTAGCATGCTTTGTCCAAAAGTTCAAGAACCTAAAAGGCTTGACAAAATTGGTTGTCTGCTCCCCACATGCCATTAGCAATAGTACATGATCTGATCCAGTTCTGATTAGATGCTCAACTTCAATAGTTGGCAACATGTTCGAAAATGGAAAATTCACAAAAATCCTATCTAATCTCTTGAATATACACTCAGCATTGGATCTCCCATTCCACCATGTAAATGGACTTCCTTTGTACCCTTGCTAAAACAAACCACAAGAGTTTACACAAAATGCAAAATCCTCATATTTAGGAGGGTGTACTGGAAGTCCCCCTATTTCTCATCTTCATGCAATACCATATTGAAATCCTCTCCTACCAAGCATGGTAATTCCATATCACTTGCTAAGAAATATAAGTGATCCCACAATTCCAAACTCTCCATTGCTGAACATTTTGCATAAACAAATGTTATCATCATGCGCTGCCCCAGGTCATGGTGAAACACTCTCACAGTCACCTGTTGCTCAGTATCCTCCACTAATTCCCATTCCACCACTGCATCGAAGAACAACCATAATGCCCATTAATATTTGCATAAGCAGTCTCCATATTCAACCACCTTCTATATGTATCAATGAGTCCCTTCTTTTGAAAAGGCTCCATCAATGCAACTACACAAAAATTATGCTCCCTATTCATGTTGATCACCCTAGGAAATGCTTGTTGTTTATTCACAGACCTTATGTTCCATATTAATGTTTTGATCATCATCATTTAGATAGAGAAGCTGCCCTCTTGGGCATTATTCTTGAAGGTTGTGGTGGATCTTTACTCTGATTCTTCTTAGATTTTTTACCTCCTTTAGCACTAGCTGTGGGTGATAAATCCCCTTCCCTAGCCACTTGTTTGAAGTTTTATACTGTTGATTCATCATCTCCTTCATACTCCATTGGATTTTGTCTCAATAAGGCTTCATCAATTGGTGTCACATTATGTGTAACTAAATCATGTAAATGTTGTAGAGGAGTCTTAAGTGGAACATTAAGATGTAGCTGCATAATTTGATCAATGCCAGATTCCATAGGCACTTCCTCTATTTCCCCAGATGCTCTTGGAACAATTGCCCGCTCATCAGCCTGTTCATACTCCTTGAATTGTAGCTAGTCTGCTCTGAAAGCACTGTTCTAGTGAGATCACCACCCTTCCCATTGCCTGAATTTTGGTCTGAACCCACTATATCATCCCTAATCTTCACATTACCATCTCCATCAAGTTTGTTCTCTAATGCATACATCGAAACACCATATACATAGGTCAAAATCTATCCAGTTGCACTACGGTTCGGGTTTACTGTAGCTTCCTCATCAGGTGAACCTGACTTTAGGCCTGGCATCGCCAGCCTAACGCCCGGGGAGCCTGGCATCGCCAGCCTAACGCCCGGGGAGCCTGGCATCGCCAGCCTAATGCATGGTGAGCCTGGCTTTGGGCATGACATCGCCAGCCTATCGCCAGGTGAGCTTGGCTTATTGTCCTTCTTCACCTTGTCTTTTGTTGTCTTTGTTTTGCCAAGCTGATCATCCTTAACCTCAACTACATTGCTCCATAAGACCTTTGTAGAGTTTACCTCATCAAGATCCTCAATCTGCCCAGAATCTTTAAATGTTTGAGATGGAATCTCATGACAAGATTGGTTTGTGGTCAGATTGAGTTGTTTTAGTCCCTCTTTGCTAGTGCCAAACCTTCTATGAACCTAGTCGATTGTGGACTGAATCCCAGAAGGAATATGACCATCTACTACTATTAGGTTATGGAATCGGAGATTATTTTGTTTAATCCACTAGTATGTATGTATACATGTTGGCCCTTACTTGTTGAGAATTTTTTTCTTCTTTTCCTTTAAATCCCTCCCAAATTAAGAGGATCTATAGTGTTTCCACACTTGCCCTCCAGCGTGACTCGAACCCAGGACCTAACGATCGTGGGTGGAGGTGCTTTTACCAACTGAGCAAGCCTCACTTGTCACTTGTTGAGATTAGCATGTGATATTTGGGGACTTTTAATTGTTATTTTGTTAAAGAATCATTTAATTGTTCCCTCTTATTCCATTATTGATGTAGTATTTCAGGCCTATTTAATGTTCTGGTGCATTATGTATATTGCCCACTAGTAAGTGTCAATATCGACCCTCGTCATTACTTCTTCGAGGTCAGACTAGATACTTACTGGGTACACGTTGTTTGCGTACTCACGCTACACTTCTGCACATATTGTGCAGATTCTGAGGCAGGTGCATCTGGAGTTCGTCCAGGCGCACATCCGCATTACCCGGAGGCCTAGTGGTGAGATACTTCTCATGCTCCGTTCTGTAGCACCCAGAGCCTTCTCTTGTTATGTTTATCATTTCTGCTTATTCTGTTTCAGATAATAGTTCTTAGGGAGTTTTGTATATTCTACTAAATGCTCGTGCACTTGTGACACCGGGTTTTGGGAAAGTTCTAGTAGATACTCAAGGTTTTGAATATTAAATTCGCCATTTTACTCTCATGTTTAGTTTATGCTTTATATCACTACGATTACTTGCCATTTGTTCTATATTAAATAAAAATCAAAGACTTTAAAAATATTAGAAATGAGCAATTAAATGGGTAGTTCACCATTGGCTTGCCTAGCAGCGACATTGGGCGCCATCACGGCCTATAGTGGAAATTGGGTCGTGACAGCTTAGTATCATAACATTAGGTTCACATAGGTTTCACAAGTCATGAGTGGTCCTAATAGTGTCTTGCGGATCGGTGAGGAGACTTCCGTACTTATTTTTGAGAGGCAACAAGGTGTTAGGAAACTTCTCTTTCTTCATCTCCTATCATGCAGTTAATGTTGTGCTAAGTATCTTTCTCTTGTTCTCTCACAAATGGTGAGAACACGCGCAATAAATGTACCAGGTGGTGGAGAAGCTACTCCCCCTGTTGCTAGAGGACGAGGTAGAGGCCAGGGGAGGGCTCCAGCTTCTGTTAGAGGATGAGGGCATCCTAGAGTTGCTCCCGTCGTACCACCAGCAGATCCAGTGGAGGATACTATCATTGAGGAGCAGGGTAAGGTGCCTGCAGTTGAGCCGGCCCCAGCATATTCATGTCCGCGCGGGGATTTCAGGAGGTCATGGGCCGTATGCTGCGGTTTATGGATTCCATGATGCATGCTAGTTTATTTCGAACAGACCCAGCCATATCTCAGGCGGGAGGTGGAGCACAGACCCCTACCGCTCAGGCCCCAGGGCATGCTGCCATTGTATATCAGACCCCAGGTACATTACTTATGGGCAGAGCCTAACCAGTTGTAGCGGTTGTACCAGAGCCCAAACTAGATACGACCGTCAAGCCACATAAGTTATTGGATAGATGGACCAGATTGCATCCTCCTACCTTTGGCGGTGAGCGACATGAGGACACCCTCGATTTTATTGAACGTTGCAGAGACAGGCTGCACAATATGAGAGTATTGGAGTCTAACGGGGTGGACTTCACATCATTTCAGTTGGAGGGAAAGGCCTGTAGATGGTGGCTGTCCTATCTTTTTAGCAGACCAACGGGTTCGCCTCCCTTGACTTGGGATCAGTTCACACGTCTCTTTCTGGAGAGATATATTTCACCTTCTCAGAGGGAAGAGCTATGGAGTCTGTTCGAGCGGCTCCAACAGGGTCAGATGTGTGTGACTGATTTTGAGGCAAGATTCTATGGGTTTTCCCACCATGCACTTATGATAGTCCCCACCAATGCAGAGAGAGTGTGGAGGTGTATTACGGGCTTACATTATGGTATACGGGTTACTATGGCCTGAGAGGTAGAGATGGGGACTCCTTGTGGAGATAGCTCGGCGGATTGAGGGTATCCTCAACCAGGGCCAATTGTATACGACAAGGGAGAAGAGGCATCGACATTATGGAGAATTCAGCCAGAGGTCAGTTTGTGAGTGGTCAGTCCAGCAGACACACATGAGGAGATCTTGCCCTAGGTTTTGGGGCAAGGCAGTGTAGCAGGGCCAGTAGGGCCATCGACCCATGATCACCTCACCAGCTGTCCAGCCTACCAGAGTCGGAGGTCAGGTGGGTAGGGGTCGCACTAGAGGTGGAGGCCAGTCGGGTGGCATTCCAGCTAGGTTCTATGCTTTTCTAGCTAGACCAGATGCAGTAGCCTCAGATACCGTGATCACAAGTATTATTTCTTTTTATAGTAGGGATGCTTCAGTACTATTTGATCCAGGGTCTACGTATTCATATGTTTCTCCTCTATTTTCTCATTATCTGGATTTCTCTTGCAAGTCCTTGGGTGCTCCTGTATATGTGTCCACGCCAGTGGGCGATTCTGTTGTTGTAGATCGAGTTTATCGGTACTGTATTATGACTTTTTGTGGTTATGAGACCAGAGCGAATCTTGTGTTGTTCGACATGACTGACTTTGAGGTCATCTTGGGCATAGACGGGTTGTCTCCATATCATGCCGTTCTTGATTGCCATGCCAAGATTATTACCTTGGCGATACCAGAGTTGCTTAGATTGGAGTGGAGAGGTTCATCTATTAGTGCATCTAGTCGGGTTATCTCTTTATTGAAGGCTCGACACATGGTGGAAAAGGGTTGTTTGGCTTATCTAGCTTATGTTCGGGATATTGCTGCCGAGACTCCTACGATTAATTCAGTGCTCGTGGTGTCGGGAGTTTTCCGATATGTTTCCTTCTAATTTACCAGGCATGCCACCAGATCATGATATTGATTTCAGTATTGATTTTGCACCAGGTACCCAGCCTATCTCTATTCCACCGTACATCATAGCTCCGAAAGAGTTGAAGGAACAGCTTGAGGAGTTGCTAGCGAAGGGATTCATCAGGCCGAGTGTGTTGTCTTGGGGTGCACCAGTGTTATTTGTGAAAAAGAAGGATGGGAGTATGAAGATGTACATTGATTACTGCCAGTTGAATAAAGTTACCGTTAAGAACAAGTACCCATTGCCGCGTATTGATGATTTGGTTGACCAATTGAAGGGTACCAGAGTGTTCTCTAAGATCGACTTGAGATCTAGGTATCATCAGCTAAAGATTTGTGCTTCAGATGTTTGAAGACGGCTGTTCGGACTAGATATGGCCACTGTGAGTTTCTAGTGATGTCTTTCGGCTTGACCAACGCCCCAGTGGCGTTCATAGATTTGATAAATCGAGTGTTTAGGCCATATCTTGACTCATTTGTCATTGTCTTCATTGATGTCATATTGATCTACTCGCGTAGTACGGAGGAGCACCGGCAATATTTGAGAGTTGTGCTTCAGACCTTGTAGGAGCAGAAGCTTTATGCTATGTTCTCCAAGTGCAAGTTCTGGTTTAGATTCTGTGGAATTCTTGGGACATGTTGTATCAGGTGAGATTATTAAGGTGGATCCGAGGAAGATCGAGGCAGTCTAGAGTTGGCCTCGTCCTACCACAACGACCGAGATCAGGAGTTTCTTGGGGTTAGCAGGTTATTATCGTCAGTTTGTGGAGGGCTTCTCATCTATTGTGGCACCTTTCACTAGATTGACCTAGAAGGGTGCTCCGTTCCGATAGTCCGATGATTGCGAGAAGAGCTTTTAGAAGATCAAGACAACATTGACTACAACACCAATGTTAGTGTTGCCTTCCGGTTTAGGGATGTATACTGTATATTGTGACGCTTCACGGGTTGGCATGGGTTGTCTGCTGATGCAGGAGGGGCGAGTTATTGCATATGCTTAACGTCACTTGAAGCCCCATATATTATATATATATATATATATATATAAAAATTACCCCGTACATGATTTGGAGTTGGCCGCGATAGTTCTTGCTCTCAAAATCTGGAAGCATTATGTTTATGGGGTGTCATGTGAGGTTTACACCGATCATCGTAGCTTGCAACATTTGTTTAAGCAGAGAGATCTTAATTTGAGGCATCATAGGTGGTTTGAGTTACTGAAGGACTATGATATTACCATCCTTTACCATCCGGGCAAGGTGAATGTGGTTGCAGATGCCTTGAGCAGAAGGGCCAAGAGTTTGGGTAGTTTGGAATTTATTTCAGCAGAGGAGAGGCCATTGGCTTTGGATATTCAGTCCTTAGCTAATAGACTTATGAGACTGGAAATTTTGGAGCCTAGTCGAGTTCTTGCATGTGTTGTGGCTTAATCTTCATTATTAGAGCCAGATAAAGGCTCATCAGTATAATGATCCGCACTTGTTGGTTCTTAGAGAGACAATACCTATAGGGTGGTTCTAAGGAGGTTACTATCGGCGAGGACGGTGTTCTGCGACTCCATAGTCACCTATGTGTTCCTAATGTTGATGGCTCGAGGGAGAAGATTCTAGAGGAGGCACACAGTTCTCGATATTCTATTTATCCAGGTGCTACGAAGATGTATCGCGACCTAAGGCAGCATTATTGGTTGCAGCGGATGAAGAAGGACACAATTGAGTATGTAGCGAGGTGTCTAAATTTTCAGCAGGTTAAGTATGAGCACCAGAGGCCAGGTGGCCTACTCCAGTAGATGGTTACACCGGAGTGGAAATGGGAGCGGATCACTATGGACTTTGAAGTTGGGTTGCCACAGACGTTGAGGAAGTTTGATGCCGTTTGGGTCATTGTCGACAGGCTGACCATGTTGGCACACTTTATTCCGGTTCTGACTACATACTCTTCAGAGAGATTGGCCCGGATTTACATTCAGAAGATTGTCCAGTTGCATGGTGTCCCAGTCTATCGGGAGTTCATCCAGTCTTCCATGTGTCTATGCTCCGGAAGTACCATGCCGACAGGTCACATGTGTTAGATTACAGTACGGTTCAGCTAGATGAGAGCTTAGGTTATGAGGAGGAGCCAGTTTCTATTGTTGACAGGCAAGTTCACCAGTTGAGGTCTAAGAAGATTTTTGCGGTAAAGGCCCAATGAAGGGGTCAACCAGTCGAGGAAGCGACTTGGGAGGCCGCGAAGGACATGAGGAGCAGATATCCCCATTTATTTAGCACTCTAGGTATGATTCTAGACCCGTTCGAGGACGGACATTTGTTTAAGAGGTGGAGAATGTAACGACTCGATCTGTCGTTTTTCTTCAAGGTCCAGGTTTCTCTAATTAAAACTCCCCGCAGATGGTTCGGGTTGAAATCAGAACACTTAGTTCCTTAATGGTCAAGTTTGACTTGAGTAAATATTTTCAGTAAACAACCTTAGAACCGGGATTTGATGATTCCAATAGGTTTCGTATAATGATTTTGGACTTGGTCATGTGTTCGGATCAGGTTTTGGGTGATCCAGGAGCATTTCAACGCTTAATATTAAAAGTTGGTTCATTGAAGGTTTTTTAGTTCTTTAAATTTGATTTGGAGTAGACTTTGGAGTTATCGATGCCCGTTTGGGATTCCGAGCCTGGAATGGTTTTGTATGCTTATTTATGACTTGTACGCAAAAAATTGGGGTGATTCCGAGTAGTCTAAGTATGATTCGGTGCATTTGGAGCTAGTTGAGAAGTTTGAAGTTCATAAGTTGATTCAATTTGGTTTTGGGGTGCAATTCTTAGTTTCATTGTTGTTTTATGTGTTCTGAGGGTTCGAGTAGGTCCGTATTATGGTTATGGACTTGTTGTTGCATTTGGATGAGGTCCCGGTGGGCTCAGGTGCATTTCGGACCGCCCGGAGCTAAGTCCAAAACTTCTGGTGTGCTGGTTCTGGTTTCCTTCTTTGCGAACGCGGAGGGACCCTCACATTCGCGATAGAGGATTTGGGGACTGGGTTCTTTTGCCCTTCGCATTTGCGAAGAAAGGGACGCGTTCGTAAAGCTTCAGGACCTGTGGCTTTCACGTTCGTGATGTCCATGTCGTGTTCGTGTGAAGGGTTAGGGGCCCAGGGATCTGTGGGTCATTGCCCTTCGCGTTCGTGAAGGGCGGGTCGCGTTCGCGATGCTTGGGCTGGTCTAGCCTTCGCAATCGCGAGGACCTTGTCGCGTTCACGTAGAAGGGTTTCAGGTCCTGGACAGGCTTTGCCTTCGCGACCGTGAGGGCCTTTTCGCGATCGCGAAGAAGGGTCAACTGGGTTGTGACTTAATTAAAATCGGGAATTTGGCCATTTTGTTCATTTCTCACAATTGTTGGTCGATTCTAGAGCTTCTTGGAGAGGGGTTTTCACCTAGCTATTGAAGGTAAGTGATTTCTATACAATGTAAGTTAAATACATAGATTATGGGTAGGTTTTAACATGTAAAATGTGAAAATTTTAAGAGTTTGTTGAAAAGCCTAGATTTTGATAATAACGAGATTAGACCACGAAAATGATTATGAAATTGGGTAAAAATTGTATATTTGTGTTCGTGAGGTTGTGGGTAACAATCACTTACAAATATTTCCGGAATCCGGGCACGTGGGCCCGGGAGTGAATTTTAGGAACCTTCCAAATTGGGTTGGGTAATCACTCTAATAGTTAAACTATGAACTTTTGAGCAATTATTGATTAGTTTGTACAACCTTTGGCTATTTTTGGATTGTTTGGCACCGACTTGAGGCTTTTATGGTGAATTGTGGACCGGAAAATGGACTTGGAAGCGAGGTAAATCTCCTGCCTAACCTTGTAAGAGGAAATTAACCCTATAGGTATTTAAATTATTATTTGCTACTAATTGTGGTTGCTACATACGCACGAAGTGATAAGAGTCCGTGCGTAGCTAAAATTCATGTTATGTCCGGGTAAACATAGGCCTTTATTATGCTATTACTTGCACTATTTGAACTCCACTAGCTTATTTAATTGCTTATATTAAAAAGTAAAATTTGGTTAATGATTATGTTAAATCGAGCTTCATTACTTAGAGATTTGGCGGAATATTTAATTATTTATGAAAATTTATACTCTTTTATGGGCTTATCTTGGAGTTGTAAATACATAATTCGTAATTCGAAGAGTTTTCCTATTCCTGTGGATCGGGCCGAACGCCTCGGCAATATTTATATTTATTATGGGATGCATCCATGGATCGGGACGTACGACCTCGGTAGTGTATGTACACGATTATTATGGATCAGGCCGTACAACCTCGGCATAACTCGTGCGTGTTGTCACTAGGATTCCTATTATACTTGATATATCTCCCATGACTTGAGAATTTATGTATACATGTTGGCCCTTACTTGTTGAGATTAGCATGTGATATTTGGGGAATTTTAATTGTTATTTTGTTAAAGGATCATTTAATTGTTGCCTCTTATTCCATTATTCATGTAGTATTTCAGGCCTATTTAATATTCTTGTACATTATGTATATTGGCCGCTAGTAAGTGTCAATGTTGACCCTCGTCACTACTTCTTCGAGGTTAGACTAGATACTTACTGGGTACATATTATTTACGTACTCACGCTACACTTCTGCACATATTCTGCAGGTTCTGAGGCAGGTGAATCTGGAGTTCGTCCAGGCGCGCATCCGCATTACCCGGAGGCCTAGTGGTGAACTGCTTCTCATACTCCATTCTGCAGCACCCGGAGCCTTCTTTTGTTATGTTTATCATTTCTATCTATTCTGTTTAAGACAGTAGTTCTTAGACAATTTTGTATATTCTACTAGATGCTTGTGCACTTGTGACACCGGGTTTTGGGAAAGTTCTAGTAGATACTCATGGTTTTGATTATTAAATTCACCATCTTATGCTCATCTTTAGTTTATGCTTTATATCACTACGATTACTTACCATTTGTTTCTGTATTAAATAAAAATCATTGACTTTAAAAATATTAAAAATGAGCAATTAAATGGGTAGTTCACCGTTGGCTTGCCTAGCGGCGACGTTGTGCGTCATCACGGCCTATAGTGAAAATTGGATCGTGACACCGAGGCCCCCGGGACCCCGACCAATCACACCAACCAATCCCAAAATACAATACGAACTCACTCGAAGTCCCAAATCACATCAAACAACACCAAAACCACGAATCATACATCGATTCAAGGCTAATGAACTAATGAACTTCCAACTTCTAAAACTAATGCCGAATCATATCAAACCAATTCCGAATGAGCTCAAATTTTGCGCACAAGTCATAAATGATAAAAAGGAGCTACTCCAACTCTCAGAACAGAAATACGAACCCGATATCGACAAAGTCAACTCTCATTTAAACCTCTCAACCTTCCAAACCTTCAACTTTCCAACTTTCACCAAAAATGCCTCAAACCAACCTACAGACCTCCAAATCAATATCCGTACATAAGCCTAAGTCCAAAATCATCATACAAAGCAATTTGAACCATCAAAACTCCATTACGGGGTTGTCTACGAAAAAGTCAAACCCCAGCCAACTCTTCCAACCTAAGTGTCACGACCCAAAACTCAACCTGTTGTGATGGCGCCTATCATGGTACTAGGCAAGCCGACAACTCAGACATTACCAATACTTTCAAATTTTAACATATTCTAAAACAAGTTTAAATTATTAAACTCTCATAAAACTGGATAAAATATCATAACTAAATACAGAAGTTTCCCAAACCAGGGTGTCATTGAGTACATGTCATGCCCCAACCTCGGGAAGCGCGACCGGCGCTCAACCGAGTGAACCCGGCCGAGCAAGCATGTTAGACACTTTCTACCCAACTCACCCATGATCCAAAAAGACGTGATTTCATTAATTATATAGTAGGAAGCTCATTCATGCAATACTAAATTATTTCATTTGCTACTTCGCTGTTCAGTCTCAAAATACACATATTCTTATAGTCTAAGTGGAACAAGTGATCAAATACAACATAACTTGCTGAACATTCCCAACACCCATATACAACCCACACATTGTCTACGGAGCCTCTAAAGATACAAAAGAGTGTAAAGAAGGTTCCGGCAATAAGGCCCCGGCTATACCTCAAAAAGTACAACAATATAAACAAAAGATGTATTACATGACCCCGGAATGAAATGGGGCTGACCGAGTCAGCTGAGATGAGAATGCAACACCTATCTGTGATCACACTGTCTGCTATGGAACCACCTGCATCCATTTAAAGATACAGCACCCCCGACAAAAGGGACGTTAGTACTGTCGAATAGTACTAGTATGAAAACTAAACACCATTTAAATAAAATGAATAGTAACACAAGGGAAACAATCAAGAAGCAATATGAACTGTAAGTAACACTAAAACATCAAGTTAAAGATCACTTATATTTTCAAGTCAATTGCCACGTTATTTGGTTGGATGGTTTTTATTTTTATGCCAATATACCACAGTTCACAATACCACCGTGTTCTTACACGGAGTCCGATCTCGGCCCAATCGGCTAAGCCATCTCATTTGAGACATCAACCATATTCACTATTTCATTCACAATACCACCGTGTTATTACACGGAGTCCGATTTCGGCCCGATCGGCTATGCCATCTCATTTGAGACATCAACCATGTTCACAATTGCACTCACAATACCACTATGTTATTACACGGAGTCCGATCTCGGCCTGATCGGCTAAGCCATCTCATTCGAGACATCAACCATTTTAATCGATCATCTTACTTCGTATTCCTTTCCCATCTTTTCAACACATTGGCACAAGTGGCTTAAATTATAAAGTCGTTTTTGGCACTTGGCCTTATTTCATAATTCAAGTTCTTTTCCACAATACAACATTATTATTATCATCAATAGCAACACAGTTTTCATTCAAGACTCTTGAGTTCACATATGAGCAATTTAGATTTCAAGGCACATAGAGGCTTTTCACACAATTTGGCATAACAGTCTTTAATCGAATTTGACATGAAGTCTAGGCATATTAGCACATATTATAAGTCTTGAACATTTCCTCAGATGATGAGATAATATGATGAAGGCATGGGAATACATATTACACATACATTTGCAAAGCAAGCACATTTGAGATAGCAATTTCTAGGACGTTCAATTTGGGACTTACGTCGATTGCATGGATACCGTGGGATTCAATTCTAAGAAGAGGGGGTTTAGCCAACATACTTCAATTGATCCTCTTAAAACTCTAAGATGTTCCGGAATATTAGCAACTTTAATCTATTTTAGCAATATAGAAAAATTGAACCCAAAATTAGGAAAACGATCATAATTCTAGCTCACTTGAGAATTCTATCAAACACCATGTGTGCATTAAGGTTCCATGGCCCTTTCATGAAAGACTTCACCAACCCACACCTCATTCTTTTCTATCTTTAACTCACAACCTCCCCACATACCTTAGGAACACATGCATGCAAAGTAAGCACCCCCATCCCTATGAATTACCTTACTAATGGCCCATTCTAGTTACATTTTGAAATTAAGAGTTTGGGTGATAGAATTTACCTCTTAGGAAGAAGACCTAGGTGCCTTTCTTGATAATCTTCAAAGTTTTAAGTGAGAATTGAAGAGCAATTTGGTGAAGATCACTTTTTCCCTCTAGGACCCTCTCTCTCACTCTAGAATATCAGAAAATAAGCTCAAAATGGTCCAAGGTAGGTGTTTTAACGAAATAGGATCGAGTTTAAAAACCATAAAAATGAAGCTCCGGAACAGGTTCCGCGGCCGCATAATAGTTATGCAGTCCGCGAAATGACTGAGAAATTGGGGTCCAAAACTGGAGAGGAACTGACCTGATCTGCGGTCACCATGCGGCCCGCAGACCTATTCTGCGGTCGCATAATGCACCACAGAACGGTTCTGCGGTCGCATAGTGCACCGCAAAACCTCCCTACAAAAAATCCCAAGGTGGGATATGCGACAAGAGTGCGGCCCACGAAATAGTTATGCGGTCGCATAATTGGCCGCGAAATTGACATAAAAAATACCTCAGAAAACTGCCTCACTCTGCGACCATTCTGCGGTCCCAGAACGGGCCGCAGAAATGCCTACTTCTTTCCAACATTTTCCTTCAACTCCCCAGCGCGTTGTTCAATCCAAAAAGTCTGAACCGCGGTGAGCAAGCTCGCCGTGAAATATTTCTACTATTATTACCCTCTACGCCTACTTCGGCATCACGGAATCCCGGTTTTTAGGAAAATATTTACGGGGCCTTACAGTACATGAGCATTTATATAATGACATAGTTTGATACACTGTCTAGAAAGTAGAAATGAATAAATAAAACTGAAAGATAAGGGGAGGAGAGTCAAGGTCTACGGACGCCATACCAGCTACCTCGATGATCTCCGAACAGGTAAAAACTCCACGATCAACAATCACCATGCCCGAAAATGCCTGGATCTGCACACGAGGTGTAGGGTGTAGTGTGAATACAACTAACTCAATAAGTATCGTAAATAAACAAGGCAAGGTAAGAGAAGATTAAATTATTTAGGATACCAGTTGGTTCAGTGTGATTCTGTCCCTTTAGACCAACACAACATAATATTTAAAGCTAACTCATAAGGCTTCGTGAGAAGAATATCCGTGTGTGCACGTGCACTATTTTCTCAAAATACCCCGCTCAATAATATTATGGCATATAGAGGCAAGAAAGAAGGAAATCAGATAAATGATCAAGGAAATACAAGTTCCACACACTACACGTATAACTCACGTGCTAACCATAGAACCTGCACGGATAACTCACGTGCAACACGGACCACTCACATGTCAATAATATCAATATGTGGATCCGTACGGACAACTCATGTGCCAATAATATCAATACATGGATCCACACGGACAACTCACGTGCTACACGAACAACTCAAGTGCCAACAACATAATCCGCCAGGCATACCCGCAGGCCCCAGTCCAACAATATCAACAGAAGCAATAAAACAAGTATACATGTATATGATGAATGAAATAAGATTCTCATGTCCCTGGACTGCTGTAAATAACATGCTAACGTGTAGGCATATGCATAATGTGCTATAAACCGGAAATTTCATCAATGAAAAGCATTTATTAAGTTCGTTATGGGTTGAACCTCTAAGTAGCCTCATCAGGGCTCAACTAGATCACATAAACTATTACGACAGGTGAGATATCTAAGCTTAAAGCTTAACAATCATTTCTGGGCTTATAAGAGCTCGAGCACAACCCAAACATGAATGTATAATCCCGGTGCCCGCATATGGGATCATCCCCACGCATGTGTGCACCCAAAAGCACGTGGTTATCATAACAATTCAGGCAACTGGTGCCTCAATCGAGTTTAAATACGATACTTACCTCAAACCGAGCAAATTTCAACTCCAACAAGCCCTTTTCTCGCGAATCGGCCTACGAATGCCTCGAATCTAGCCACAAACAATTCGATACAATCAACACAAGCTAAAGGAATCAATTCCATATGAAATTACTAAGTTCTTAATCAAAAGTCAAAAAGTTAACTCAAAAGTTGACCCCCGAGCCCACGTCTCGGAATCTAATAAAAGTTACAAAATCCAAAAGCCCATTCAACCACGAGTCCAACCATACCAAATTTACCAAAATCTAACACCAAATCATCACTCAAATCTCCAAATTAAACTCTCCAAATCCTTAGCCTCAAACTCTCAAAATTCCACCTAAAAACAAACAAACAAGGTGGGAAATTCAATGCGGAAACAATATTATTGAATAAACATGATCACAACTGACTTACCTCAAGAAACCCTTCGAAATCTCTCTCAAACATCGCCTTAGACCGAGTTTGAAAAGTCCAAAAATGAGAAAAATCACGAAACCCTCGAATTTAATGTTCTGCCAAGTGCCTTCGCACATGCGAGCCAAATATCCGCACCTGCAGATTCGCTTTTGCGATAAGAGTTCCGCTTTTGCGAAAGTCACTTAAGTCCACATGCTCTGCACCTGCGCTCCAAGTTCCGCACCTGCGGAAGCGCTTCTGCGACCCTCGATCCGCTTATGCGAAGACAACCTACAATCCCCTTCTCCGTATCTACGGAGCCTTGCTCCCACCTGTGGGCTCGCAGATGTAGAAGACCCCTCGCACCTGTGTCACACCCCAGGCCAGCCCAGCTCTTCTCCTGCACTACATCAATCGCACCTGCAGCCAATCTCCTCACAGGTGCGATCACACCAGAAGGCTCCCAGCTTCAGCAATGCTCTAAGTCCCATTTTCGATCCGATAACCATCCGAACTCCACCAGAGGCCCCCGAGACCTCAACCAAACACACTAACAAGTCCTAAAACACGATATGAACTTAGTCGAGCCCTCAAATCACATCAAACAATATAAAAACATGAATCGCACCCCAATTCAAGCCTAATGAAAACTAAGAAATTCCAACTTCTACAATCGATGCCGAAACCTATCGAATCAAGTCCGATTGACCTCAAATTTTGCACACAAGACATAAATGACACACCGGACCTACTCTAACTCCCAGAACCAAAATACAATCCCGGTAACCACAAAGTCAACTCTCGGTCAAACTTCTAAATTTCCAAAGCTTCTAATTTTCCAACTTTCGCCATTTCAAGTCTAATTCAACTACAGACCTCCAAATCACTATCCTGACACACTCATAAGTCCAAAATCACCCAACGGAGCTATCGGAATCATCAAAACTTTATTTCGGAGTCATTTACACCTAAGTCAACATCTGGTCAACTTTTTCAACTTAAGCTACCAACCTTGAGACTAAGTATCTCATCGCATTCCGAAACATTCCCGGAACCGAATTAACTACCCCAACAAGTCACATAACAATAATTAAGCATAAAATGAGTAGTAAATGGGGGAACGAGGCTACAATACCCAAAACGATCGGTCAGATCGTTACACTAAGCCTTCAGCCTTGGGACTAAGTGTCCCAATTTACTCCATAATATTTCTGAAGCCAAACCAACCACCCCGGCAAGTCATAAAACCACCAATGAAAATAGAAGAGGCAATAAATAGGGAACGGGGCTACAATACATAAAACGACCGGCCAGGTCGTTACAATATAAATCAAATATATTGTCTAATAATATTTGCTTCTTGTTTAAAAAATATATTTATGAAATGGATACACGTGCAAAACGCATAGCCTAAGACTAGTTATACTTATAAATATTAATCTTTTTATCAAGCATGCAGTCAATGATGTTATTATAAAATATGTACTTTTAGTTTTTATAATTTATTAAAGTTAAATATTATTAATTTGAAATATATGTCAATTATTTTTGCAGTATTATTTACAAAATATATGATTAGTAATTACTATATTTTCAGGAAACAATATGTATCTTAAATGTCAAATTAAATTTCATTTATAAAGGCATATATTTGTTAAATCTTAATTTTTAATTATTATAATTAAATTTATATTTAAAACTTAATCTAAATGTGTAATTACACTTGTGCAACCAAATATTATACTTGTAATTAAGTCATCATAATTATAATACTGTGTAATTACTAGGCTGTGTGATTTAGCCCCTAGTAATTATACCAATTCCAATTGCGAGGTAATTTTTCAAATAGACCCTTAATGTGGGGGGAGGCGTAAGACTCAAGACATGAGACGTAAGCCACATGGATCCTTAAAATTTGTTATTTATAAATTAATAAAATAGCATAATAACTATAAAAAATATATAAAGTATGTTAAACATTTAAGAAATTTAAAAAGTATTAAAATAACTAATAAAAAATAAAATATTTAGCAATTTCTTATAAATATAGATGACGTGATAGTGTTAAAGTTACTACGATATAAAAATCAACTATAACATCTTATCTTTCGAACAATTAAAAAACAATCATAATTTCGGAATAAATATTACGAAACTACACAATTTATCTAAAAGTTAATAATCAACAACTTCATCAATATTGTAATTTAAAGTATTACCTCTTACGAATAAATATAAAGTTTCTTGCAAATAGCAAAATAATAAAAGTCTGATAGTTTTGAGAGACATAGAACTAAGATATGAAGACCTATAACAAGCTGAGACGTAAATCTTGACTACCTATTTTCAGAAGATATTCAAATGATATTTAGCATCGCGATGTTTTCATTTAGTAAATATATAATACCACAACTCATTATTTTGAGTTACTCTCAATCTTCATATTCATATACATGAATAAAACTTTAATCATTCATTTGTTAAAGTATTTTGAGTGTCGATGATGCTAATTAGATATTTGACGCATGACTTGTGTTAGGAACTGTTAGGCGATCCCCGATCTTAAGCATTAGGCGTGTTTTGGGCGTACAATTGTCACGACCCAGAATTCCCACCGTCGGAACCGTGATGGCGCGTAACATTTCACTTGCTAGGCAAGCCAACGTTAGAGAATCATTAAGCCCCTTCTTATACATTTCAGTAAATAACAGCAAATAAGCTATAACGAGTTTAAAATGAGTGCGAAAATATATAATAGCCTTAATATATATATATATATATATATATATATATATATTATTTAATGAACATCGTTTTTAAAAAAA
>AWOL01S0113349.1:0-31802 GCA_000715115.1 Nicotiana otophora
GTCTGGTCGTTACACCAAGAATTCAATTTTCATCTCTAAAAATGAAGTATTCTTTTAAATTTGTTAGAAAATAACTTTTATCACGTTTGTATTTTACAATGACAATAAATAAAGCATGTGGACAAATGTTAGAGTTCATTTGTCACAACATATTTTTCTCACACATGCAATTAGATGTGGCACTTACAAGAAGGGATATCAACGTCGGTAACATGCAAGAGTTTTGGTCATGATGGAGCAGTTAAAGCATCAAAGAGAACATACACCATAACATTGCTTATAAAGAAGTCTTAGATCAGATACGATTACTGATATGTTATATGTACCTTATTATGTTTTGATGATCTAACAAATTTAATGACAAGAACCAGATAAGGAACCTGATACACATCTTCCAGTACGTGGGAATAACAAGTCTCCAGCTGGAGATGTAAATCAATTCTTCAGAAGTCAAAGAAACAATAAGGGGAACAGATAGACATCAGATACCCTGGTGACCGTACCAAGTCAACTCTCCAACAGCTGTAAAGTTGCTGCCTGCACACGCAACAGTGCAAATCAATGCAGCAGTCAACTTCATTGGGAATGCTCCTGTACCAAACATGCTTGCATCATTCAAGTTATGTCACCAATGTTATATTAACATTAAACCAAAGTCAAAACATCACTTGAACATTGAAGAATCCATCAAGCACTCTCTCAAGTGACCAATCAATCTGGCAAGCGATTCTCAAGAGCATCAAGAACAAAGAACAACATAACAACGGACCAGTTCCCTATTTTGAGTTATTATATGTCCTTAGTTGTGTTGCACCTTTGTTAAAGTTTTTTACTTGTAATTCCTACTTAGCTTAGTTAGAAGCATTGTGTAGGAAACCTTTGTAAATCATAAATCCATGTGTTTGTGTATTGGCTAGGTTTAGTCGAGTTGTAAGTCTTTGTAATAGAGTTATTACAAAGTGGCTTGTAATAGAGTTGTTACACGTTAGTAAGGGATTAAGAGGTTAATACCTAAGTTACAATAGGTTGGAATCTAAAGTTTGCTCAGTAGTGAAGTTGAAATCCTACAAGGGTAGGTCGTGGTTCTTAATCCCGTGAGCTGGGAGTTTTTTACGTAAAACTTCTTTATGTCATTTACTTACTGCAATGTGCGTGTGTTCTGTGGGAAATAATAGAGAGCATAGTTCTCTATATAGTTTGGTGGACCCTTACATTCTATCAATTGGTATCAGAGCAGGTTCTTTATATGAGGCTAACACCTAGAAAGGATCCTCATGGTTGCTCCACCAAACTTTGAAGAAGGTCAATCAACCTACAGACCACCATGATTTAATGGCCAATACTATGGATGGTGGAAGGCAAGGATGCATGATTTTATCATGGCTGAAGACTCAGAACATTGGGATATCATCTGTGATGGTCCTTTTGTTCCTATTAAGACCATTGGAGAACCAAAAGTGTCAGTTCCCAAGACTAGGAAAGAATACAATGATGCTGACAGAAAGGCTATAGAGAAGAACTTCCAAGCCAAAAAGATCCTTGTCTGTGGTGGACCAGACGAATACAATCGGATTTCTGCCTGCCAATCTGCTAAGGAGATCTGGGAAGCTCTCCGAATAGCACATGAAGGGACTACTCAGGTCAAACAGTCAAAGATTGATATGTTAACCACGAAGTACGAGCTATTTAGGATGAAGGACGATGAGTCCATTCAGGACATGCACACTCGCTTCACTTCTATCATCAATGAGCTCCATTCGCTGGGAGAAATTATTCCAAGAAATAAGCTTGTCAGAAAAATACTCAGCGTATTACCTGGATCCTAGGAAAGCAAAGTAAATGCTATCACGGAGGCAAAGGATCTGCAGAAGCTGACCATTGATGAACTCATTGGCAGTTTGAAAACTTATGAAATGAAGAAAAAAAAGAAGGATAATGAGAGAAGAGAGCCCAAAAGGGAGAAGAACCTGGTCCTCAAGACAGACAAAAATGACTCAAGTGGTGAGGATGACGATATGGCTTACTTGACAAAGAGATTTCAGAAAATGGTTCGCAGAAATGGAGGTATTCCAAAAAGGGGAAGCTCTAGCAACCAAAAGGCAATGACCTATGTCATAAGTGTGGGAAACCAGGACATTTCATCAAGGATTGCCCCCTCCTCAAGCAAGATCAGTACAAACACAACACAGACAAAGCAGTGAAGAGGAACTCGGTTCCTGACAAAAGATTCAAGAGAAAAGATGCCGCTGACAATGTTGTGAAGCAAGCTCCTGCATAGGGAGACTCGTCTAGTGAATCTGGAGAGGATGATGAACAAGGTGACAACTCCATGATGGCAGTAAAGAGTGAAGCAGCTGAATATGACTTTATCTTTGCCTTGATAGCAAAATCAGATGATGATGAAGATGATGATGATGAGGTAAACTTTCTGGACGTTCAAAGAAATTTAAAGTCCTACTCTCAGAAAAAGCTTATATCTTTGGCAAATGTTTTAATTGATGTTTATCATAGTCTTATAAATGATAAAAATGCATTAACTATAGAACTAGGAGAAATAGAACATGAGAGGATCTAGTGATTGTCGTGGTCGATTCAAAAGAGACCATTGAGTGCTTAAAAATGATAAAAAAGCTCTAACTGAAAAGATTGCTAGCAAAGAGCATGAGAGAGATGACTTATTACTAGTAGTTTTAGATCTGAAGGATGAAATTGACGAACTAAAAGGAGAAGGTAGGCATGAGATTCTTCAAAAGGGAAAGGAAGTTGCGGATGAAACACATCTTAGGCTTGAAGATGAGATAAAATCAGTGAAATATAATTTGTATGTTGAACTCGAGAAAAACAAACAACTTCAGGAAGAAGTAGGTAGAGTCAAGAGTGATCTTGAAAAATCACTCAAGGAAAAGAACTCCCTACAACCCTCATTACACGTACGTTACTGTACCTGACAACTGGCGTTGCACTCACTGTGGTAACACTGGGCACTTTAAGGAAACCTGTAAGGCTAAGTTTCAGTCTCAACAGAAAAATAAAGTTTTTGCTAAAAAGGTAGTTACTACTAGAGAACCTGGTCCCTCATATAAAAGACGCATGATGCCTGCTTGGACCAAAAGAACCCTCATTCATCCCTTTCCTCATTACAAGGGACCCAAACTTGTTTGGGTTCCCAAGTCTAACACTTAATTTCCTTGTGCAGGGAACAGTGAATGGGAGAAGCCAACAATAGTACATGGATAGTGGTTGCTCAAAGCACATGACTGGAAGTACAAACGATTTCCTTTCACCGAAGGCCCTGCAAGGAGGGAGTGTATCCTTTGAACGGAATATATTCTGGGAGTTGAAAGGATTGGGAAGTCTCTCTCTCACTCTATTGAAAATGTGTACTATGTGAATGGATTGAAGTACAGCTTGCTGAGAGTTTTCCAAATCTGTGACAAGGTTAACAAAGTGGAATTTGTGTCAAAGATATGCACAATCACTAATCTTATGACTGGTAAAGTGGTGTTAGTGGAGAAAAGATATAAAAACATCTATGTTACTGATTTTGAGTCCCTGCAGAGTGGTGATCTCAGCTATCTAAGTGATGTCGATGATGATGTTGAACTATAGCACAGAAGGCTGGGTCATGCAAGTTTCACGTTGCTGAACAAATTGGTTAAGAAGAACCTGGTTCGTGGTCTGCCCAAGTCAAGCTTCAAGGACCACAAGGTGTGTGATGCATGGGTAAAAGGAAAGCATGTCAGATCCTCTTTCAAATCCAAAAAGAAAGTTAGTGCCTCAAGGCCACTTGGTCTTCTCCACATGGATCTATGTGGACCTATGAGGGTGACAAGCAGAGGAGGAAACAGGTACATCTTCGTAATAATGGACGACTATTCTAGATTCGCCTGGACTCTATTTCTCAAAACCAAGGATGAAACCTTCCAAGTGTTTGTTGCATTTGTCAAGAAGATACAGGTGAAGATGAGTAATAATGTAGTATGTATCGGGTCTGACCATGGGACAGAATTTGATAATGCCAAATTCGACGAATTCTGTGTTAAAAATGGCATCGCTCACAATTTTTCTGCTCCAAGAACACCACAGCAAAATGGTATTGTGGAAAGGAAGAATAGAACTCTTGAAGAGATGGAAAGAACAATGTTGATTGATAGTGGTATTGCAAAAAGTTTCTGGGCAGAAGCAGTCAACACTGCATGCTACTTGATAAACAGGTGCATGATCAGGTCCCTTCTGAACAAAACACCATATGAACTGCTGAATGGAAGGAAGCCCAAATTGACACATTTAAGGACCTTTGGCTATAAATGTTTTGTTCTCAACAACGGCAAGGAAGAACTTGGGAAATTCGCTGCCAAAAGCGATGAAGGAATCTTTCTGGGATATTCATCACAAAGCAAAGCCTACAAAGTAAACAACAATCGACTCTCTGTGCGAGGAATTTGCACAACTCATGGAAAGTGACATTGAAATGAGCATGATGGGGGAATTAAATTTCTTCTTGGGTTTACAAGTGAAGCAAACTCACAAGGGGACAATTATAAGCCAACAGAAGTACATTAAGGAGCTGCTGAAGAGATTTGACATGGAAGCATAAACATTATTGATACTCCCATTGCCACAGCCACTCGTCTGGACATGGATGAACCTGGTTCCTATGTGAATGAGACCATGTATAGATGTATCATAGGGTCACTCCTGTATTTCACAGCGAGCAGACCGAATATTGTCTTCAGTGTGTGTTTTTGTGCCAGGTTTCAATATAATCCAAAAGAATCTCATCTGAAGGCAACCAAGAGAATCCTGAGATATCTCAAAGGAACACAGGACTTGGTTCTCTACTATCCCTTAGGAGACAATTTTGATTTAGTTGGGTATGCTGATGCTAATTATGCGGGGTATCTGGTGGATAGGAAAAGCACTTATGGCATGGCACATTTTCTAGGTTCATGTCTAATTTCATAGGGTACAAGAAAACAAAACTCAGTGGCCCTCTCAACTGCAGAAGCTGAATACGTGGCGGCTGCCTCTTGTTATGCTCAACTGTTGTAGATTAAGCAGCAGCTAGAAGACTTTGGAGTGTTCTCTGATTGCATGCCCTTATTGTGTGACAATACCAGTGCACTCAACATGGTCAAGAATCCAGTTCAACATAAGATACCAAAGCACATCGATGTGCGATACCATTTTCTCAGAGACAATGTTAAAAAGAGGCTCATCTGTATGAAATTTTGTAGCACAGAAGATCAAATTGTACACACATTCACCAAAGCACTGAGTAGAGAACACTTTGAAAGGAATCGCTTGGCGCTAGGGTTGATAAAACCAAGCCGAGGACCTGGTCCCTATGATTGGCTATGAAAGAAATGTACAGGTAAATTAGCTAAAAAGGTTTTTCTGGAAAAGTCTAACTCATTTCTATACCGTTACATGTAGAAACGCATGATGATTACAGAGCAAAGAAGCAGCTAATGCATTGCACGTTGGTTAAAGGATGAGGCTTACATTTGCAAAATCTGTCATGGAACCTGGTTCCCCCGACACAGGTTAGTAGGTTTTTTGTACTCTCATGCATAATTTTTTAAATGGTTGAATTACACTGTCAGTTTCTTTTCTCTCCCGATTTGTGAACCCAAACATCTCGCCCGTTATGAAGTGACCCGACTACCCAAATTGCCATATATTCCTAACAGGTCCCTCACCCCTCTTAAGTATGTCCCTTCACAATCACTTTCACCACTGTTCACATCAAAAAATCTAAAATTCCTCTTTTTCTTTCTCAAACCAAACTCTCTCTTCTTCAACTCACTGCACTCTACCATGTATGAACACCAGGAAACACAACATGTTCCAAATGTCGTCCCCACTATGTCCTCAACTGTTGAAATGTTAGTGATAGAACCCACACTCTCCACTCCGACCAGTCAAAAAACCCTAAGACAGATTCACAACTACCCTCTACTTCCTCTCTAACCCAATCGAGTACTGGTTCTCATCGGAGTCGCAAAACTTCGACTCCCAAGAAGTTTGTGGCTGTGACCTCTCCTTCTGCCTCGCCGGAAAAAATAGTTGAAGAAGATACAGTAGAAGAAGAGAATCAAGAAATTTCCAGTCTACCAATGGAAGAAAGCTCGGGCAAAGACCAAGATGTTGGTCATATCCATAATGAATCGATAATGACAGCCCCTGGCCTTGAGTCTACAGGTAATACTCCTCCTACTTCTGGATTTACCATGGGGTTACAAGAACAAGAGGCCATAGAAAATATGTTGTCAATAGCTGTTGAGGGATGTGTTATTAAGGATGGTGAAGGTGTGTCTGAGTCTCAGGGGGAAGAAAATAGTACACTAGTGGAGAATAGCGAACTGGTGCCTGTTGAAACATCAACACTGGCCCCCAACTGAGGGACCTGATCCCTCCACCCAAGAGGAGCCAACCCTTGGTTCCTCTCAAGCACCCTAGGTCAGTACTGATCCTGCTTCCTCTCCTCACTTATACGCTGAGCCTTTGTCTATGGTTGTTCCTGAAATGAGATCTTTATCTGAAGAGGATAATGAGGACAATGAAGATGATTATGATAATGCGGCTATTGCTAGTTGTATCAGGGCTAGGTGTAGACATGCCACTACTCAAGCGCCAACTCCTAAGAGACCTACCACTAGGTTGCAAAAGAAGGAGACTCTTGAGTGTGTTATTAGGAAAAGTCAAGAACAATAAAAGAGGAGAAGATTGGTAAAGTATAGGGATTATTGTGAATGAGAAAGTACTGTTTGTTGTCAATGTTGATGATGAAGTAGATGAGGAACCTGGTTCCTTAACTTACAAGTTCTCACAGAAGCACACTATCCCCAAGTCAAAAAGGGAGTCCTCTATGAGTATGGATAGTTTAAACAAAGTTGAAGGTGACAACTCTGGTGAAAAGGTAGTTGAGGAATCTGGAGAAAAAGTGACAGAAGAATCAGTTGAAAAAGTGTATGAGAAGAGGATGTTTGAAAAATCTGTTGAGAAAGGAAAGAGTGCTCGCAAATCAGTAAAAAAGAAGGGTGATGCCAGTAAGGAACCTGGTTCCTCCAAAAAGACCAAGGTTGATGATACCCAGGATGGTGACAAGGAAAAATTGAAAAATCAAAAGGTGCTGTGGGGCCATACATTTGCCCCTGATATTCTGGATATGGCTGGTATGCGCCAATTGGTGGAGATGTGTGAATTGGTGGAGATGTGTGATATGGCTGATATGGCTGGTATGCGCCAATTGGTGGAGATGTGTGAATTCCAACAGTGGACACACCTGTTCACAAGTGACAGTCCCAAAGTTTATGAGGAAGAAGTGCACAATTTTTATGCCGACTTCTTTACAGTTGAGGATGATCATATTTGTATGATGTTGAATAGTGTTGACTTTGTGATGGACTCTGCTGTGCTAGGAACTATTATGGGAGTGCCTGCTAAGGGCTTGTCTTCTGTTCAGGGAACCTATTTTTCGAACTTTAGAAATGCTATCTTGAAGGATAAGGCAGTTCAGCAATGGGAACGGATACATAAGAAGGCCATCCTTCTAGTGTACCAACTGCGGTTTGAATTGGTGAACAAGGTTTTGCTCCCTCGTTCAGAAAGAAGGTCCATTACATCTAGAGCAGTCCTGGTTCTCATGGAAGAACTGGATGGCCACATAACTATCAACCTGCCTGGCATCATGATAGAACACATGCAGAATGTGGCAGTGTTCAAGGATGGTAATCATGGGCTGCCTTACGGGTTCCTCCTCACTACGGTTTTTGAGTTCTTCAAAGTCCCTTTGGGAAAAGCTAAAGTGGGTACTCGTAAGCAAACCTTCTCAAAGACCAACCTCGAGGAATGTGAGTGCATTGATAAGGTTGAAGGGGTTGGCAGCACTTCTACTATTTCCCAGTTGATCAACGCCCAAAGCAGTGCCACTAATGAGATAAGGAAGCTTAAGGCAAGGAATGCCATTCTAGAGGGTCAGCTTCAGGAGGCACATGGTTCCAGTAGCTCTCACAGCATAGAGGTTGCCCGTCTGACCAAAGACAATGCTGACCTCAGGAAACAGGTTGAGGACCCGAAAGATAAACTGCTCAATGAGCAGATGTCAGCTAATGCTCGAATGGACATCCTTCTTAAAACCCTTGCCCCATCGTCTGAGCCTTCCCTTTCCAGTGCTCCATAGAAAGTGTTCCCTTTCCAGTGTCAAGTCTTAGTGTCTGTCCTTTGTTTTAGTTCTGATGATGTTTATGATTGGTACTTCTGTTTCTGCTGTTTTTATTTTGTGGATGTGTTGGTAAAATGGAACTTCTCCCTGCTTAATATCCAAATATTAATGAAAGCTTCCTCCTTTTGTTGTGTATGCTTTGATCTTATGTTCTGTTTTTAATCATGTTTATATGCACACTAGTGTCATGAATTAACCAAGCTAGACTTCGTTTTGCTTATTGCTTGTTGTTGTTCTTTTTATGATGCCAAAAGGGGAAAAAATAATTGAGGGGGAAGATCAGATTCAGGGAAAATACAGGCTATGTGTATGTCATTCTGGTTCTTAGGGGGAACTACAATTATAAGTTTGTCATCATCAAAAAGGTGAAAATTGATATGTTATATGTATCTTGTTATGTTTTGATGATCTAACAAACTTAATGACAAGAACCAGATAAGGAACCTGATACACATCCTCCAGTACGTGAGAATAACAATTCTCAAGCTGGAGATGTAAATCAACTCTTCAGAAGTCAAAGAAGCAACAAGGGGAACAGATGGACATTAGTTCCCCTGGTGACCGTACCAAGTGAATCAACTCTCCAACAACTGTAAAGTTGCTACCTGCACACACAACAGTGCAAAACAGTGCAGCAGTTAACTTCATTGGGAATGCTCCTGTACCAAACATGCTTGCATCATTCAAGTGATGTCACCAATGTTATATTAACATTAAACCAAAGGTAAAACATCACTTGAACATTGAAGAATCCATCTAGCACTCTCTCAAGTGATCAATCAATCTGGCAAGTGATTCTCAAGAGCATCAAGAATAAAGAACAACATAACAACGGACCAGTTCCATGTATTGAGTTATTACATGTCCTTAGTTGTGTTGCACCTTTGTTAAAGTTCTTTACTTGTAATTCCTACTTAGATTAGTTAGAAGCATTGTGTAGGAAACTTTTGTAAATCATAAACCCTTGTGTTTGTGTCTTGGCTAGGTTCGTCGAGTTGTAAGTCTTTGTAATAGAGTTATTACAAATTGGTTTGTAATAGAGTTGTTACAAGTTAGTGAGGGATTAAGAGGTTAATTCCTAGGTTACAATAGGTTATAATCTAAAGTTTGCTCAGTAGTGAAGTTGATATCCTACAAGGGTATGTCGTAGTTTTTAATCCCGTGAGTTGGGAGTTTTTCACGTAAAATTTCTTTGTGTTATTTACTTACTACAGTGTGCGTGTGTTCTGTGGGAACTAATAGAGAATATGGTTCTCTATATAGTTTGGTGGACCCCTTACATTCTATCAATTACATTGCATATTTCTATTCTATATCTAAATAACTAAAGTAAATTAATCATTTTGCATATTAGATGATGTCTAATCATTTTGAATTCTAGTTGGTAATGTAATTGACTTTCAGCATTGAAATGATTATTGCATTTTTTCATGTCAATTTTCTGATTAAATCAATTTGTTGTTACTTAATATGAATAATTGACTGAACTCATATATAAGATATTATTATTATTTTTGTTATTATAAAAGTACACATGTTCAACGCGAAATGTCGATGGCTGAAATATTTACATGCAATTATTAACGTGACAATAACTATTTAATTAAAACTTGCATATTCGCACAAACTACAAACTTGACTCATAGTAAGAATTACTAAAACATGCAAAACAATACGAATATATATTTGAAAGAAGAGTAATTCTCCTACTTGGTAATTAGTGCAACACGAAGTTACTATTATTTGTGGAATCTAGTAATTAATACTAGCTAGTAACATATCATGTGAAGAATTCAAGGTTTTTGATTCCCAATTGCTGCATCATCTCCTTCACCTTGGCCACCAGAAAATACACCATTACCATTAGAACTACTACCTCCATCGTCACCAAAACCAAAACCTCCGCCATTGCCAAAGCCTACACTAGATCCGAAACCTCCGGCACCACCAATGCTGGACCCGAAACCCGTTCCAGTTCCAGCTCCAAAACCTAATCCACCACCGCCTAGGCCACTTCCACTAGATATTCCCCCAAAAGGATTATTACCAAAACCACCTCCAAAACCCGGCCCTACACCAAAAGCGGGCCTACCAATCCCGTGACCGCCTATGCGACCAAGGTATGGCGGTAAAGGGCGGCGAAAAATCGTCTTCTGTTCATCTTCGGCTTTTGTAGCTTTCATGGAAAGGCTCCTTGCATTTGTTGGTAAAACAAGTGCACTAGCAACAAGGACAACAATAATTACGAGAATATTGGTAACTGCCATTTTCAGAGTTAATTAGTAGTACTAGAGATGTAAAAGATGTACTTTTGAGTGTGACAAGTTTGAGATTGGGAGCTGAAGTTATATAGTAGCCGAGAAATTGAAGTAATAAGGAAGAATGTGAGAGTTAGGATGACATATACTCATCATGCATTGCGCGTTAATTGTCTATATTTTGTTTACAAAAAGCCAACTACGTCTTTTCAGAATTAAGAGACCGAACCCTCTCAACTTCATGATCAACCTAACTCTTCATTACAGTAAATTAAAGCAAATCAAGTTATTTCTTCAAATTAAATGTACATCTTTATTCATTGTATTCTGGTTCTTCTTCTTTTTTATGTTGGATATTAATTATATCACAGCATTCACTTTTTCCGTTGGATGCTTTATATAGTATAAGTACCTTAACAAAAACTTAACAAGATATATGGTGTGTTGAATTGCGTGATCTCCCCTAAGATCTCCTAGACTACACATAATTTAGATAAAGACCTGCAAATGACAGGGACCATGGGCAGCATTCATGATTTAATTTTTTGTCGGCTCAATTTGGTACTTAACGAAAAACTTCACAAGATAGTATGGTGAATTATATTCATGAGTCACCATCCCAATATTTCCAGACTACCATAATGTAGCATAGTAGTATATCTAGAATGCTACGGACCGTCGCAGTAATATTACTCCATTTTTTTGTCGGTTTTTTTCTTTTCTTATACTACTCGGCGAAAAAATCTAATAAGATAGTGTATTGAATTGTATGACCGCTCATTATCTAGAATACATACTCCTATAATATAACATAGCATGTACTATCAAAGTGGTCATATATAGTTAATTAGGTTCAAGTTTTATTGTCATCCTTAATAACAAAGAACCAGCACATGCTTAAGTCCATAAAATTAACTCATGAGAGAAAGGGTAAGTTGAAGATATAATAAAATAAAATAAAATGTATTTTTCTGTACAGGATCAATTTCACATACCACTGTACTTTACCCGCTATATTAATAAAGTCATGAAACAAATTTTTTTTCTTATCAAAGTAATTAAACTGTACCCACCAAAATTTTATACAAAAACATTTATATTCTTTGTTAACTTTCATAAGATTTTAAATATACGAACTTCTTATTTGAAATCTTAATTTATCTTTTGGTTATTCTACTTTAATATACTAAGGGACATACATTTTGTTGTTCAAAACTAATTAGTACTTGTCGCCCTTTTAAAATGAAAACATTATTTAAACTAATTTTATATAGGATTTTCATTGTACAATGAGGTTAAGTGTATGATTTTGTCATTTTGAAATACAAAAAGTGTATCTACGACTTAATTAATCATATTATGCAGGTGGGTGAGTGTAGTTTACCGTTTCATAAACTATTGTGTGATTTATCTCTGTAGAAGTTGTGACTTCCCATTTCCTTTGCTTGAAAGTTTGGCAGTTTATAATTTATACATGGGACTTTGATTAGCTGCGTTTTCTAATTTATGACTAGTGGTGTTGTGAATCTGGTACCGTTAGCGCTCCACCGGTTTTGGGTGCATTTTTGGCCAATAATGTCAGGGCAAACATAGGAGCAGAGGTACTTGTTTTTCTTTATTTGTCTGTTGCTATGTTTTGAAGTGACATGACTTCTCCAAATTTGCAATATTACTTGCTTTCGAGGAACTTAAGCCGATTACGAGCTTTATTTGGTTAATTATTTTTTTTCCTTGAGACAGATAACTCCAAATAAAATTACTCATTTGTGGATTCTTTGGCTGCTAATTAGGATGAGCAGATCCACAAAATACTTACGTTGAGGCTGTGCAATCCGAAGAACATTGGAATGAATAAGTTACTAACCGCCACTCTTTTTAAACCAAAACAACCTTATAATTAAGCGCTTCACTAGAAAACCTCAAGAATTTTCCACTCTCTTTTCTTCCCATGATTGAAACTTTTCTCGCTACAGATCTTGATGAAAAATCTAGGGCCACTCAGGCAGAGGCGGATCCAGAAATTTTACGCGACGGAGACATATTATTCTGTTCAACCAGTGCCCCTAAATGCTTTTAGTGTTCAGGGTGCTAACTGTTTTAAATTAACCATTTTCAAAGTATATACATATATATATACAAGATTTCGGCCGAAGTTTACGAGGTCCGGTGACCCCTCACCCATACACATGAGTCCGCCTCTGCACTCAGGGGCGGCGGGGCAATGGGATTGGTGGCCTATATCAAAACCTTGAGGAAAAAGAATGTGCAATTCAAATTGTATTTCAATGACCCTTGTTTTTTGGCAAGAATAAGTAGACAAGCTTGAGGAAGTGGAAAAAAGTAGAGGGCATGATTTTATGAAGTACAAGTATTGAATAAATTGAAAGCTGCAAACCTTGCTTGTAGCTCACTTGTGTGCTCAACTACCTTCCAATTGTAACGTGAAAGTCTAGAAACATTGGTTAATTTATGGCATTTGCTTAGTTTTAACAGAGTAGTAGTGATGTTACTTTTCTTCTATCTGGACAGGGCAATTTTAATGAAGCAAAATAACAAATCCATGGAATATTTTGATCTATTTTTGAGAATGGTAAATAGATCCCATTAAAATCTAGCACTAAGATGGTGCTAAACAAACTGTACGAGTTTAGCAAAAAGCAAAAGTTATATCCCTTTCTCTATTCCTGTGGGATTCCATGAGTTCTGCAATTGATTTTCAGCCTCATTTCCAATTTCTGGTCTACAACAAAAGTAAAACTAAAGAAAATATAGTTAACTTCATTTTCTTGAAAAGATTAGCTCTATTTTTAAAACATTTGTTGTTTCTTTCTCTCCAAATAGTCCACCAAATGCGTGTTGGGACGGATTTCCACCAAGCTGTCTTTCTCTACTCAAACGTTTCTGATTGCAGCAACTTAGAAGTTCTACAGCAAATTCAGGCATTACCCATCAAAGACCTGAAATGTTCAAGAATAGCCGTCACAGTTGGGTTGTGACAGAACTACGTAGGAATAAGTGATTTGCACATTCTGGTTGCTCCCCACATTAAGTAGCATTTGCAGCATAAGGTTATGCCTCTTCTCTGAAGGTTGTTTTGTTTAAGGCAGACATCCTTAGCAACTATCCATGTAAAAACAATCACCTTATAAGGGGTTTGTTCTGTTGTTCTTTAATAGTTAAAGATATGCAACATGATTGCATGGTGAAAAAACCTTTTGTTTACCCTTAAAATAGATAACAATTAAATTTGTACACTGTTTTAAGGATATGTGAATTGATTCAACACAAGTAATCAAGAATGTTAGATAAACGAATCAAAGATAAAATAAATAACCAAACCAGTTGTGGCGTTAAGTCCGGGCTCGGATTTAAGCTTAACAATAGTTCTGCCCTCGACCTGACCTTCGATTCGGAGCCAAATGTGTATGAAGAACTATGATTAAAATAAAAAATTCTCAATAACTAAAAAGCAGAGAAACAAGTTTATATTGCTTTGATATGCGTATTACAATGTGTATTGAATGAAAAAGCTTCCCCTTTATATAGTAGGAGAGTTTCATCCCTAATACAACTCTAAAAAGGGTAAAACAATCCTTCTTTCTCGTCAATTACTGATGGGCGAGATTCGCGCCGTGATATCCGGTCGGGCGCGAATATCACGACTTTCTGACAGTCATGTGTAACCGTTCATAGTGCTTTCCGAGGTTTAGGAGCTCGCTCTGGGTTCCGGTGGCGAGCACTCTGTTCGGTCCCTGGTACGAGAAGTCCCTGGCTTCGATTATGATCCCATGCAGTCATGTCTTCATTTCGTTTGACCCACCGAAAAATCGAGGTATATGTTACCCTCGGTTTTGCCCGTATATAGATAGTCCCCTCATTTCCCAGAGAATAGGTTTGCCGAAACGATGGAAAATGATAGATGTTCCCCGGTTCCTTCCTTCGTACATTACAACCAAAACGACGAAGGAGCCGGAACGTCCCATCAGTCGCATCATTCTAACTTTGGATACGTTTCAACCATCGGCTGGTCGCCTCCGAATGTGAAACGTCGCGTAATGATTACGTTTTCTCCTATAAAAGCTTCGACCTTTTGTACCTTTTCCACATTCCGAACTTAACTCTTATCTTCGAATTCCCTAGCAGCTTTCAACTCTTTTAAATCTTCATCGTTTTCCTCCAACCTTCAAATCTTCATAATTGTTTTTAAGTTTCTACCCAGGTGTTCATCCTACCTTCAAACCTTCATACATTTTCATGGATTTTCAACCCAAAACCTCATATCTTCACTCTCAAACTTCAAATCTTCATAAACTCTTTCCAAATCTTCACATATATTCCAGATTTACGATGGCCAAGACTTCCAAATCAGTTCCTCAGCAGGTTGCCTCTTCATCTTCTCACCCGACCACAGGTACCGAGGACGCCGTCCCCAAAGTGGTTGTTCTCGAGACGGCTGCTCCAGAAGTGACTGCCGCCGAAGCAGCCCCAGAGCCCCCCATGAAAAGTTTTATTCCCAGGGGTTGTTCGATCTTAGACGACTTCAAAGTTGATAAGGCCTCATCCAAACAAGACCGAGGTGAAAGGGCATTGAGATATATATGCTCTGTCCCTGAAGATACCCTTCCCATTGTCCAAGAGGGCTCTAACTGGGGAGGTAAGGACGTGGTAGTCCCCGGGCCTGAGAACAATATCACCACTCACGAGGAGGGGTATTTAAGTATTTACACTTGTCCCTTCACACTATGTCCGGTAGACTCAATTGTTTTGGACTTCTACAAGAGATACGAGTTGTGCCTTAGGCAAATCCACCCGTCTCTTTGGAGGACCGTGATCCTCCTTTGTTATTTTGCGAATAACATCGAGTCTCCTCGGTTCACCCTCGACAACCTGCTCCATCTATATAGTCCCCAAATTTTTCAAGGGGCACTAATCAAGCTCACCTGCCGAGCCAGCAAGGCCCCCTTTTCAAACATTGACGAGGATCGAGACCGAGGCTGATAGGGGTGCTTCGTTTGGGTGAAGACTGAAGATTTGATCCCTCCCAAGTTTCTGCCATTCCCCAAGAAATGGAATGTATCTCGTAAGTGTACTCTTTCCTTAAGTGTCGAGTTTTATTTGTTCTCTTTCTCACAGTTAGTATTTGTGATCGTGCAGCTGGAGCTCGGGTTCCCAATACGGTCCCCCAGCTCAAGGAGTGGATCGAAGGCATCTCCAAGCAGATGTCTTATTTTCAAGGCTCGTGGCGCAAGGTTTCGAAGGGCTGATGAGAGGCTCGTTCACATGGTAAGTCTCTTCTTAGAACAGTTATTATTACGCCCCGAGCATACATAACTCTGACCCTTTCTCTTTCCTTCGCAGGTTTGCCTAAGATAACTAGACTTAGGCTGCTAAAAGGGGACGAGGATGTGTCCTTGTCTATTGATCCCTCCACTACGTGGCAGGCCCAGACTGCTGCGGAGGAGAAGAAGAGAAAAAGGAAATCCTCGGGCTCAGAGGGGCCCGAGGTGAAGATAAAAAAGAGGTCAGCCACTCGGGCCCGCAATCCCAAGAAGAATAATGGGTCCCAGACTCTGATTTGCTTTACCGGCTTAGGGATGAGAGTGAAGAAGATGATATCTTTGTCTCCCACGGATTGACCCTTCCGGGAAGCAGGTAGCAATCGAGGAAGAGAGCCATGAGGTCGATCTCCCTCTGACTCGAGAGGCCGAAATGGAGACCTGAGATCTCTCGATAAGCTACCTCTATTCTGAATGAAGCGACCGGTGTGATAGACATCGTGGAGACGCCCTCCTACACCGAGTCCATGCTTGTAGAGGCCCAAGAAGGAAAGGAGAAGTCAAGTGAAGGAGTTCAGGGTGTGGACGACCCCCTCCGTTCCTTCTTCGATGGTGTGGACATGTCCACTTTGGACGACTTTACCGGGTTGGGCGACCTGGAGATCCCAAAGAAGGACGTGCCTTCAGAAACTGGCGGACCGAGTTCAAGCCCAAAACTGGTGAGGCAATTTCCTGCTCTGAGTGTAGACCCCGGCCGCAAGAGAATAGTTATTCTTACGGTCCTGGAGGATGCTTGGGTTTTATCTACTCCGGTGGGCATATCCAGTTACCTCCGATGTATGGTGACCAAAGAGGATCAAGCGAAGATGAATGAGGTGGCGCGTCGAGTCTCTTCAACGAGGCTCATCAGGCGTTGAACCGGGTAAGCATCAATACTCCTTTGTGGATTCCATTTAGGCTTCAATATCTCTTACTATTTTTGTTCCTTTGCAGGCCTCAGTGCTTCACCAGGAGAGCTTCCTCAGATTCCGCTCCGAGATCAACCAGCTCGAGTTTGAATTCAAGGAGTAGGTTTGAAAGAAGTGTATATACAAGCTCCCCAGTGAGCAACAAGCGGGGCCATCAAGGACCTTCAGGCTGAGCTGGACCGGGCTTAGAAGGAAGCTTCGACCCTAAGGCGGGATCATGCCGACCTGGTTGAAAAGTTAAAAGTGTTTGAAGTTAAAAATGAGGAGCTAGTTGTGGTAGCTAACAACAAAACCTCGTAAGTCCAACAGAAGATCGACCAATTTTGAATCGAGATGAATGAGGTCCAAGCCATGGCCGATGGGTGGAAGAGCAAAATGGACCTACTGGCTTCGGAGAAGGAAACCGACAAGGCTAAGCTAGCATCGGTAGAGGTCCAACTCCGGGTGGCAAAGGAGAAAGCTGACAAGTGGTCTTAGTTGAATAATGAACTTCGAGCACAACTAAGCTCGGCTATCATGGAGCGGGACACCCTCGGTAGATAATACAAGGCAGTGAAGTCCAGGTTGGATACAACCTCCGCCGACGCTGATGAAATGGTGGCCCAATACAAGGCCGGTGTAGAGGCAGCCAAAGTCCGCGTGAAGGCAAATGCCGAATATATGAAGCGGCTATCCCGAAGAGAGACCCATGAGAAGATCCACGCCCGAGGTTTTGACCTATCTTCTGAGATCGAAGAAGCCAAAAATTTCGAGGCCGAGGCAAAGAAGCTTTACGAGCGCGAAGGTGCTGAAGGCTCCGAGGGATCCGGGGGTTCGGATGGATCCGAAGGTTCCGACGGCACCGACGAAGAGTTGGGCCCTGGAGAAGATTAGGCGTAGATGCTTTAGTAATTTTTTAGTTTTTCGTCTTATGTACATTTCTTTTATTTATTTTGAGGTCATTGTTTTTGGGCCTTTGTAAGTATATTCCGGAATATATAAAAACTTTTCCCTTTCTGGCAATTTCATGTCTTTACTTTTTCAACATCTCTTCATAATTTTTATTCTTGTAATATTTCCAATGCCTTAGCATAGAATCAAATGTAGTTATAGGGTGTCCAATTTTTAGAGGTTCGAATGAAGCCTGACTTCGATACAACTTTGTTTGCACGAGGCTTTAAAAACTCAATGTGACCGGAAGTGTTTTCAAGATACTTAAGTAATTTTAGATGATGCTTTTACCGAGGGTAACCAGCAGGTTTTAATTTTTTTATGAAGGCCTTAGTTTCTGATTACGAGCTTCGTACGTCTCCGAGCCATTTTTAGGGCGGCCGTAGCCTTTTGCATTTTGTCACCGCCTAATAGGTTTGGTACTTCCAGGATTTGATAGCCTGGTTTATCCGAACTTTTTCCAGATGGTAGTCCCTGAGTAGGGGTAGCCCTTGGGCTTGATAGAAAAATGATAGTTCCCGAGTAGGGTAGCCCGTGGGCTCTTATGATCTGGAATTTAAGAGGCAAGGAAATGTGTAACAACAAGGGTTAACTTTCTTTCATTTCGGTGTGTAAAGTACATGACCGAAAGCGCGTAAAAGTTTGTGTTATGGCTAAAGTGGAGTATGTGGGAACGGTTCACACAACTGTTTGGCCCTTATAATGAATCCTAACCACTGAGCCTTAGCTTCTAACATACAAGGTTTTCTTTTTTCAATTGCTAAAAACCACCTTAACCCTAGGGTGATGGCCCCCAGTATTCGAGGTCAAGCTTGAGAGGGTTTGAATACTATTGATGCGAAATGAACGCCCATTGACTCCGGTTTGATACCGGCCTTCGAATCTAAGTTAGCACGTTTTACTGTTGCCTACTTAAAAACATTACCAAAAAACCCATTTTGGGACAAAACCGGTTCAAGGTAAAAAGAGTGCAACACGTGCTTTCAAACCTAATAGCCACATCCATTCTTGAGCGTTGCCTTCAAGTGTCAGTCCGATTGATAACATGATTAAAGAGTAGTTGAGATCATACCTTAGTAGTAGTACCATTTTAAGTGTGTCACGCTCCAATTGTTTTGTAGTTGCACACCGTTTCCTGCTTCATGTTTGTATGAGCCTTTGTCGGTAATTCCGATGACTCGATACGGTCCTTCCCAGTTTGGCCCCAGCTTTCCCTCGTTCGGGTTCCGGGTGTGTAATGTTACTTTCCTCAGCACCAAGTCCCCGATCTTGAAGTGTTGGAGGTTGGCTCTTCGGTTGTAGTGTCTTTCTATCCGCTGTTTCTGGGCAGCCAACCGGACTAAAGCTGCCTCACGCTTTTCATCAAATAGTTCTAGGCTCGTGACCATGGACTTGCCATTTGACCCTTCGGTTGCATATTGGAATCTGAGGCTCGGCTCTCCCACCTTGAGTGGTATCAAGGCTTCGCCCCCGTGGACCAACAATAACAGAGTGGCCCCAGTACTAGACTTTGAGGTTGTACGATATGCCCATAGGACTCCGGGCAAGATTTATTTCCATTTTCCTTTGGCATCGGTCAACCTCTTTTTTAGGTTTTGAAGTATGGTCTTGTTTGTTGACTTCGCTTGTCCGTTCCCACTAGGGTGGTAAGGTGTTGATATTATCTTTTTAATCTTGTGATCTTTGAAAAATTTGTTTACCTTGCTGCCGATGAATTTCTTCCCATTATCACACACGACTTTGGACGGTATCCCAAATCGACATATTATGTGGTCCCAGACAAAGTTAATGACTTTCTTCTCTCGGACCTTTTCAAATGCTTGAGCCTCAACCTATTTGGAAAAATAGCTAGCCATGAACAGTATGAATTAAGCTTTACCGGGGGCCCATGTCAAGGGACCGAAGATTTCCATCCCCCATTTCATAAACGGCCATGGGGATAGGACCGAGTGTACTAGCTGCCCAGGTTGATGGATCATCGGTGCGTGTCTCCATCCCTGATTAATTTTTGAACCAAAGACTCTGCCCCCGAATTGTTTCCTTAAGTACCTTCGTGAACTTCCCTCAAGGCGTACTCGGTATCTCCCGGCCCCAATCATCTGGCTAATGGGCCGTCGAATGTTCTTCTGAACAATGCCCCTTCGACCAGGCTAAATTCGGCAGCCTTGGTACGCAGGGCTCTCAATTCTTTGGGGTCCGAGGGCAATTTCCTAGTTGTTGGCATCCCGGTGCCGAATTTAGTAATAAAGGAAGTCTTTTCTTGGTCTCTCGGGTCCATCCGAATTTGGTTGTACCCGAAATAGGCATCGAGAAAGCTGAGTATTTTGTGCCAGGCCGTCGCGTCAATCATTCGATCGATGTTAGGCAAAGGAAAAGAATCCTTAGGGCATGCCTTGTTCAAGTATTTGTAATCTACACACATTCTTAGCTTATTTCCTTTTTTGGGTGCTACCACTACGTTAGCTAGCCAGTCCGGGTACTTAACTTACCGGATGGACCCTATTTTAAGGAACTTAGATACCCCATCCTTGATGAATGCATGCTTGACCTCGTACTAAGGTCTCCTCTTCTGCTTAACCGAATGGAACTTTGGGTCCAAACTTAACTTATGAATGGTTATCTCCGGCGGGATCCCTGTCATATCAAGATAGGACCATGCAAAACAAGATATGTTAGTTTTAAGAAAATTAATGAGTTTTTTCCTGAGCTCGGGGGTTAGCCCCGTGCCCAGGTATACCTTTCGATCTGGTAGGTGTTCGGTCAATATGACTTGCTCTAGTACTTCGGTCGTTGATTTTGTGGCGTCGGTATCATCAGGAGCTATGAAGGATCTCAAAATTCTGTAATCATCTTCCTCGTCAGCTCCTCGATCCTCCGGCCCGACTGGGACCAACATCAGTGGTTGCTATTTAACTTCAGCCTTTTTGGTCAGCTCTGTGTACCTTAATGTTGGGACGACGGGCACTGGGAGCACTTTATCGACTGCGAACATCTCCTTTGCAGCCGGCTATTCTCTGTATACCGTCTTTCTTTCTTCCGAAGTAGGGAATTTTAACGCCTGGTGTAAGGTCGAAGGTACTGCTTTTGTGTCGTGAACCCATGGTCTTCCAAATAGAGCGTTATATCTCATCTCCCTTCGATCACATAGAACTTTGTTTCCTGGATGGTCCCGATGGTGTTCACAGGTAGGGTTATCTTCCCTTTAGTGGTTTCACATGCCATGTTAAACCCGCCCAATACCCAGACTGCTGGCACTATTTGATCTTGTAATCCCAACTGCTTTACGACTCTCGATCTGAAGATGTTGGCCGAGCTATCTGGATCAATCAACACACGTTAACTCGAGATTTATTGATAAGTACGGAAATTACTAGTGTATCATTATGAGGTTGTGCGATGCCCTCTGCATCCTCGTCACTGAACGAAATGGTTCCTTCTGATATATAATCTCGGGTGCATTTCTCCCTTGTGATTGATACTTAAGTGTGTTTTATCATCGGCCCTTGAGGTACATCGCCCCCTCCAATGATCATGTTGATGACGTGTTGGGGTTCCTCTTGTTCAGTCTGTTTGTTGGCGTCCCTGTTTCTGATATGGTTTTTCGCTCGATCACTCAGAAATTCTCGTAGGTGTTTGTTATTAAATAACCGGGCAACTTCTTCTCTCAATTGTCAGCAGTCCTCGGTCCTGTGGCCATGAGTTCCATGATACTTACACATCAGATTAGGGTCTCTCTAGGTAGGATCGAACTGCAATGGTCGAGGCCACTTGGTCTTTTTCATGCGCCCGATGGCTGATATGATGCTGGCTGCATCAACATTGAAGTTATACTATGACAATCTTAGAGCTTCTCTTCCCCCGCACGGCCTGTCGAAATAATTTTTGCTCATCAGGCCTCGGCTATTGGGACCTCGATCGCTTCTTCTTTCGTTACTTATAGAGTTGCGCCCGGACCTATTTCCCCTTCGATTTGCACCATATGGTTGGTAAGGATCCCAGACCAGCCTTGATTTACGGTCGACGACTCTCTTAGGCCTGTCGTCAGTTCTGATGGGATAAACGGATCCAGAAATGGCTCCGAGTTGGTCGTGCTCGACTCTGATTTTTGGCTGATACTTGTTGTGGACGTTGGCCCAAGTTATTGCCGGGTACTCTACCAAGTTTTATTTTAGCTGCTGCGAAACCAAGGAGCTTCGGGGATTAAGTCCCTGAGTGAATGCCTGAACGACCTAATCGCTCGCAACCGGAGGTAAGTCTATTCGTTCCATTTGAAATCTTGACACGAACTCCCTAAGCATCTCGTTGTCCCTTTTCTTAACCTTGAAAAGATTTGATTTTCTGGTCTCGATCTTAATGACCCCGGTATGAGCCCTTACAAAAGCATCCGCGAGCATAGCGAATGAATCAATGGAATTCAGGGGCAAGTTGTGGTATCATATCATTGCTCCTTTTGACAGAGTTTCCCCGAACTTCTTTAGTAACACATACTCGATTTCGTCATTTTCTGAGTCGTTACCTTTGATGGCGCATGTATAGGAGGTCATGTGCTCATTTGGATCCGTGGTTCTGTTATACTTTGGAATATTAGGCATATAAAACCTCTTTGGGATTGGCTTCGGCATCGTGCTCGGAGGAAAAGGCTTTTGGACAAATTTCTTGCAGTCTGGGCTTTTCAGTATTGGAGCCGCTCCTGGGATTTGATCGACCCATGAATTATATATCTCTACCTTCTTGTCGTTTGACTCAATTTTCTTTTTCCCTAATTCCACCCGTTTTGTTAATGCTTCAAGAATCTTCATTACTTCGGGTCTGACACCGATTTCGGTTCCAGGCGACCTTTCGGTGATCTGCTAATTTCTCTAGGTGTTTTCCCAAGATAGTTCGGTCTCAACCCTGCTGGGGGCGCGACTTTGATTTTGCAGCTATGCTATCGCCGCCTGTTGGGACTGTAACATTTTGAAGATCACGTGTAGACTGACCACGTCGCCTTCGCCTTTGAGCACACCTTGAGCCGTTGGTCAGGCTCCTCCGCGAACGCTGTTCTCGGGGTCGGTAGACAAGTTGGCATCGATTGCCACATGCGAGTAAGCATTGACTGGTTCTACAACTGGGACTCCGTTGGGATCAGCAGGGGGTACCTCATTGCTAGGCACCATATAGTTGTTCTCGCCATGATGGCCATACTCAGTATCAATGTTCAAGTGAGCAGATTGAGAGTTTGACATTTAAGCTGTCCTGAAATTGAAACCTTAAAGAACAAGCGTAAAATAAAGTGTGTTATGGAAATTTGTATCAAACCACCACTATTACCCTTATCCCCACGGTGGGCGCCAAACTGTTTGCCCTTAAAATGGATAACAATTATATTTATACGTGGTTTTAAGGATATGTGGATTGATTCAATACATGTAATTAAGAATGTTAGAGAAACAAATCAAAGAAAAAATAAATAAGCAAACCAGTTGTGACGTTAAGTCCGGGCTTGGATTTAAGCTTAACAATAGTTTTGCACTCGACCGGACCCTCGATTCGAAGCTAAATGTGTATGAAGAACTATGATTAAAATAAGAAATTCTCAATAACTAAAAAGCAGAGAAATAAGTTTATGTTGCTTTGATATGCGTGTTACAATGTGTATTAAATGAAAAATCTTTCCCTTTTATATAGTAGGCGAGTTTCCTCCCTAGTACAACGTTAAAAAAGGTAAAAACTTTTCCTTTCTCGTCAATTACTAACATTCTAGAGACGTCGGGCGAGATTCATGCTGTGATATCTGATTGGGGGCGGATATCATGGATTTCTGTCAGTAGTGTATAAACGTTCGTAGTGCTTTTCGAGGTTTAGGAGCTTGCTCTAGGTCCGGGAGTATTTGCTTGCCAGGCCCGGTGGAATAGCGGACTACTTAGCCACTTGTATAAAATGACACCACTTGTTTCAGGGAAGTCAATAGAATAGCGGACTACTTAGCCAATTTGGATGAATACACAAAGCAGAGTTCTTTCTTCACACAGGATTTGGCTCTCCCTATGGTAGCTAAAAAAATTTGAAGAATGAAATTAAAGGTTGGCCAAGCTTTAGGATCAAAGCACAAACAAGACTTTTTTCTTTTGATTATGGATAATTGTAATATAGTAGTAATTCAGTTCATAGTTTTTTTGGTACATTATCATAGAGTACAAAATGTAAAGGAGTTGTACTCCTCAACATTACCTCTTCAGACGCATGTATGTAGTAATCCTTATCATCAGGAATTGGAAGGTAAGGTTTACGTCCTTTTTCATGTACTCTTCTTTTGTTATATATACAGGTAGAGGTCCAGCCTAACCCCACGCCGATAAGGTGACCTTTAAAAAAACACCGCTTGTTATCATAGTGATTTATTTATTTGTTCACTTCTTCAAATATTGACACCGCTTGTCAAAATGCGTACGCCACTTCATATCACTTAGGTCACACATTCAAGCCCTCATCATACATATTAAGCCTGATATTTAAGTGGATAAGGCTAGAGGGGTGGGCCCATTATCCACTAGTTTCAAAGAATGCGGTTGGTCCTAAGAGTTAGCCGTAGTCAGATTTCTCGGTCATAAAAAACCCTTATATTGAATGTAGTATCTGCAAAAATTCAGTTGTCCTCTGTATCTTA
The DNA here is from genome assembly GCA_000715115.1 of Nicotiana otophora. Taxonomy (NCBI): domain Eukaryota; kingdom Viridiplantae; phylum Streptophyta; class Magnoliopsida; order Solanales; family Solanaceae; genus Nicotiana; species Nicotiana otophora. The sequence continues at coordinate 24,306 of AWOL01S0113349.1, forward strand.
ACGTCGTATAAGTTTCTTCTAAAATTCAATTATCCACATATTCATTGAATGATATGCCTAGGAAGAATCATGTATCTTGCTACTCTGAATAAATCAGGGAATTATTAATTCAATGGTGAAATTTTTCTGATCTTTACCATGTCAGTTTATGATAATAAAGTTCTTGTCATATCTTGTTATTCCTTTAATCATACATTGTTTTCATACTAAAACCCTGACATATAGATAGATGAAAAACAATATCTACATGATTATGCAACTATATAATTTTGAATAGTTTAGGATCTTCAACAGTAACTTTCATGGTTAAACAAAAAGGGGCATTGGCTTTCCTTTTCTGATTTTTTGAAAAATTTTTCTCTTCCTTATTCATCGGGACAGGTAATAATAATAATAATAATAATAGTCTTAATAGTTTACATTATTTAAAAGATGGGATTTAAGCCGCCACCTAAACCTTAGAAACCAACACTTCCTCCATCGTCTAACATCCCTGTTCCACCATTATGCCACCATGATTCTCATCTAATTCTTTTTTTTAAACTAATTAAGTTGTATGTATTCGGTCTTGTCTGCTCTTTGTGGCAATGTTTGTCCTTTGTGACTGTGGGTTAGTGAGTTATTTTGTTCTATAATTATTTTTATTTTTATTCGTGACTGGTTTGGTTTTGCGATGAATATTGAAATGGATGATATTTCTCATACAATTGAGGATCTAGAGGGGTTGGATTTGGGAGAACCAGAGATTGTAGAAGAAACATGTTCACAAAGAAGGAGTTGAGGTTAGGAGATTGGCCTTCGCGTTCGAAGGCAGGGCCGCGTTCATGATGAAGGCTAGGTAAGAGGCTTCACGTTTGTAAGAGTGATATCGTGTCCGCGAAGAAGGATTTTGGGCAGTGGCATTTTGTGCTTTGCGAACATGAGGATTGAGCCGCGTTTGCGAAGGGTATTGCTGGGCAGACTACTTAAGTACTTATTTCCGAATTTTTGATCATTCTCTCATATTTTGAACCCTAGACTTGGAGAGAGGTGATTTTTCAAAGACCACAAGGTAGGTACCCTTTCTCTCATCTCTTCCCGCTCCCCCCAACTCTCTCTCTCTCCTCTCCTCTCTATTTTTTTTCTTTGTGCACTTCTCCCACCGATGGTGACCTCGCCAGCGCCGTCACTTTCTTTATCCTCTTTTTGCCTTTCTCTCTCTCACCCTCCCGTTCTTCCTCTCTTTGTGTATGTGTGGGTACGTGTTTTCGAGCATACAATTAAGAGGGCTGACTGAGTTCCGACAAGATCCAGTCACGCGCTGGCACGTCATCACCACTACAGTTAGATTTCCAACCAGATTTTGCATCACTGGTGGTCTCCCCCTCAACTGGATCTGTCCCACCCGATGTCACGCCACTTTCGACATGATCCAGCAACTCCGATCATATCTCCGGCGAGGTCCATTGTCTCCAGCGACTGTCATTCCTCCCTCTACAAAACCAGGTTCTATCGTTCTTGTTTTTTTGGATAAACTTTGTTACAGTTTGTTTCTAGTGTTTTCGTTATTAGTCGTTTTTTTTTATTTGTGGCTACTCTTTTTTATCACTTCTATTTGCATCCGAGCATTTTCATATCGCTTAGCATATTTAGTCTCGTTTATCTTGGTGCTACTGTCATTTCTAGTACATTAGTCTTCCTTTTTTTTTGTGCTTTTTAGCTTTGGACTATATTCCCTTTTTAATTCTCTGCTGGTTTTGTGATAGTGCTTGCTTAGTGTGTCTTAGATTATAGTGGCTGTAATGAATAATGATAGGCTAAAGTCATGTCCTCAAAGGTCCTCGGGGGTGGAGGTAAAGGGGTAAAGGTGGTAAGCCCCCTCCCCCCCCCCCCCCCCCCCCCAAGCTGAGAGTTGGGTCTTGAAATATAGGGACTTTGACGGGTAAGTTTATAGAGTTAGTGAAGATTCTCCAAAAGAGAAAGGTCAATATAACTTGTCTCCAGGAGACTAGATGGGTGGGAGCATTGAGCTCCCATCATATTCCATATGATGTAGCTAACCATCTTTTTGTAGTTGGAGGGGTTGACTGTAAAGAAACCTTTTCCCTTCCCTGAGAAAAGGCTTTGTTCGTAATCACTTGGTCTTTTCCCTCTTTCACTAAAAAGGATCAGAGTCATTGAAGTGGTTGGGTAGTTCATCCCCTGTTGGAGCTAGAACGCCATTAAGAATCTGGCGAGATCATTCGGGAAAAGTACAATAAACACTTCGTTGTAATGCTCTTTGAATTCGACTATCTTGAGAATGTCTAGGGTTAGAGACTCTATCCTTGTTATGCTATAATCTTCTAGCACTTGCATTGTCACAGTGTTGGGGCGTTTTAGGATGTCCAAAGCATGACTTACCCATAATTCTAGGTCATTAAGAGGTGACTGGTTAATTGAAGGCCAGATCTGCTGGTCTGGGCATAGTTGAACCGAAACAGGTGATTCTATCACCACAAAAAAGAGTTGTAGGGGAATATACATGCTCGTATCTAGAAAAAAGGATATTTGGAAAAGCTCAGCTCATTAGAGTATAGATAGTTTGAGAGTTGAGGGTGAAATGCCCTTCCATGTTCTCGGCTTGGAGGCCGAAGTTTGACGGACTAGGTTTATGGCCCCCATAGTCACCCAAGCTAAGTGATCCGGGTGCTAGATTTGAATTTTAATTGCCTTGTACCACATGGTGAAAGAGTAGTTCATAGTCTGTCCCTACAATGCTAGCTCTAGCCATGAGCTTGGCACATGCTTCGATAGGGGAGGAGTCATGACTATTGTCACCGACATAGTTGATGAGGTGGTAGAAAGACGATTGGCGAACACCACAATGCAAGGTGGGTGAGATATATTGCTCGTGTTGATATTAAGGGTATGACCATTTTAGAAGAAGGATTAGGGATTCTATTTGGTGACGAATTAGAGTCATAGTGCGCTATGAGAGATTGTGCACCAATTGTGATATCCTATATAGTGATTGTGTGTATCACTTCAGTGGTGAGGGAAGAATTATTTAGGTCAGATACTCGATTTAGCATGGATATTAGTGAGTTTCAAGTGTCGAAGTATTCAAGAGACAAATGAATAGGAGCCAAATAGGCCTTGTTAAAGACGAGTACTCATATAGGTGTAGACTTGAGACTGGGCCCTAATTCCTTTTTTAAAACTAGACCGCTCTGTGTTAGAGCACCATATATGGGTGCTGAAAGAAAATTTTTGTCTTTGGAATATTAGGGCATGAGCTCTTGAAGGGGTCCAGTTTTAAAAGGGCCTGCAAGGTCCGTCCTTTTATCTAAAATTCTGGTCCGTATTTATTTTTTTAGACCGGGCTTGTCTGCACCCCCTGATTTTGGGTTGCTTTTATTTTTGCATGCCTACCATTATTCCAGCCCGCAACAGTAGAAATGTCCAAAGTTGAGTTTAAGATCTTCATAGTTAGAAGAGAAAAATGGGCTTGTGATTAATATGAGTATTCAAATTTTTCAAAAAAACTTACTTGTATTGGTATTGTATTGTTTTATCTGAGTTGGGTGTTGAGCATCAAAAACTATAGTTTTTGTAAGAGATTTCTAATTTTTTATATGTGAGAATGTTTTTGCCTTCTTGTAAATGGGACTGTTTGCCATTCTCCCAGGTCAAATCCATTGTGATGTTGCAACGATGTGCTTGCTACTTCCCCCACCGGTTTAGTGATGGTGTATGTGCAGTTATTGAAGACATGCATAATCCTTCCATATCTTTTACATAAAACACCCTCTCCCACATACATGATTGTTTGGTTGTGTTTTCCAGTAACTACTGAAGTTCGAACAAGGATATACAGTGGAACGTGAATGAAAATTCTTGCATATCTACCACTGAGAATAGAGGACGTGAACATATCTATTCTTAGGAGTTTTCCTAACTTTCTACCCTCCTTCTTTGGGATTGAAGTATCACAAAATTCAGTAGGTAATTGAGAAGGTTTAACCCATATAGTTGTGTAAGATATTATTGCTTCCTCTAAAACAAAACTCAGCTCCACTTTCTTACTGATATAAAGTTGCTTGAGATAAACTATAGCCCCTGGTACAAAGCTTTTATCATTTTTTCTTCGAGGCAGAACTTAATGGTATAGATATCCCAACCTAAATCAATCAAAATTTATTTTTTCAGAAGGTCTTCATAGCTCATTCAGAAGGAATTGGTACACTTGCCTAAAACTTTTATGATTATGGAGAAAGGTCATGGATGGCACAATGTTTCCTCTTCTTTGGCTGAGATGGAGATGTCATCTTGAAGATCATTGGGATGCATTGAGGATTTCCCATTATTCTCCAAAGTGTAATAGGTGTTGGTTGTAGTGGGTGTTTTCTGTATTAGCATTTTGCGGTAGGAAAATGTAGGAGAAATTTCATCTATCAGAGTATTTGTTTCATCCGGTGAATTGGGCGGTATTTTGGATAGGGTGTCCACCATAGGTGGGTTAGGCATTCTTTTGGGCTGGTGACTTAGAGCTTTCACTATCAGTTATATATCTTTTATTTTTATTTTTTGATTAGGTAAATGTAAATCAGTATATATGTAATTTATAACTTCAGGGGATCGTATCATTGAGTATCGCATAATATGCGCAATAGAGAAAATATAACCTATCTTTGTGACTGCTTTCAATCTCTTCATAATGGTCATTGTTACTGTAATGGGGTCTTTCGTTCTTGCGCCAAAATTAAATACAATCATTTTGTCAGAAAACATTGTGGAGGAAAGCAGTATTACTGTTGCAATTTGATTGGGGCGGTTCTTTATAAACATCCACAATTAATTGGGGCAAATTTAAATGCAGGGGATTTTCAGAACGGTCGTGACAATAGATGGGATTGACAATTCTCCTCAATTTATCCCCACAAAATAACCTTTTTGGAAATAATTTCATATCTTTTATATGCTGATGAAAAACTAGTCTTATGTGATTCTAGTGTAGAACAACTAATACATTAAAGGTTGATTCTGATTATGTGATTGTGTTTGTGGTAGCTTTTGGACTACGTGTGAACTGAGTGTTATAGAATGAATCTAGACACTTGTTATAGACTGAACGTAGACTCTTTCTTAGTAGTGTACATAAATAGCAGATTTTTAGCAATCTCTTTTATTTCTTTCCTTAGTTAGCACCTGATAATATAAATTATTCTCTCCATTTCGTGCACATGGTATCAGAGCTAGTGTTGGGTCTGAAATTCAGGAGAGAAATAAATGGTCTCACTAGAACTTAACTGGTTTTAGGTGAGTCCTTTAGTCTGGCAAAGTAACTCTCACCACCAATCCTTTTGATATACATATTTCCAGAATCCGGTGGCCAGATTCATTGATTGTGAAGCCCACACGCCGGTAGAAGAATTATGACATAGTCTGCCCCGACGGCGCTTGAGCGCGTGTGAGAGATCGACGACGCCGGTAGAACTGTTCCTAGTTCACGTCGTTATTTTTTTGGCCTGTCTCTGGCGGTTTGTACTCGAACTGACCAAGATTTGAGAAGGTTTTCTTGTTCCCAGGAAGTGTTTCTCATTAACAGTCTCGTCGGAAAGTCCCAGGTTACTGATTTCCAGCTAAACTTTGTTTCTTCTATCTTGATTTGGTCCTTCGTAGCTACCTACCTATTTGGAGTTTGAAGATAATATGGTATTTCTGAGTTCTTTTAGTGGTGGAATATACTTAATTATTCTTGGTTGTATTTTCTGGTGGAGTATATTACTGGTTTATGTGATTTGTTGGTGCATCATTGGTTCTTTGATTTGGTCATATTTCTGGTGGAGTATATCTTTATTGACTATCTGCTTGGCACTTAGTTAATCTCTCCTTGAATATATTTCGTGAGTTTTGTTAGTTGGAAATATAGAATGACTATAAACAGTACGCAAAGAGAAAATAATGCTACAATTCCCAGTCCAACAATCTTGGTTTCAGATGAATTTCTTGAGTTCCTTCAATATCTTAAATCAATGAAGGAATCTTCTTCAGTTACTGCTTTTGCTGGGTCAGATAAGACATGTCTTATCTCCTATTCACATAAATGGGTGATTGATTCAGGTTACACAAAGCATATAATAGGTAATTCAAATATTTTTTCTAACGTTCGATCATACAAAGCACCATCTTCAGTTACTGTAGCTGATGGAATAACTTGTAGCAGTGTTGGATCTGGACTGTTAAACCAACTTTCTCTATTACCCTGTCATATGTATTAAGTCTACCAAACTTGGCCTTTAATTTAATTTCTATTAGTAAAATCATCAGAGACCTTAATTGTTGTGTAGCATTCTTTTCCCAATCATTTTTTGTTTCTAGATCTTATGACGAAACAGATTATTGGTAAAGGACATGTACCTGGTGATATCTATATCCTTGATGAATGGGAGCCACAGTCTACTACATGCTTCAGTATTGTGTCTCCTTTTGAAGTACATTGTCGATAAAGGTACCCCTCTCTATCTTTATTGGATAAGCTTGTAAGGCCTCGTAAACTTTTGCAAAGAAAAAATAATATTTCATGGTGCCGGACTAGGCTCACGTGTTTGTAGATTGTAGAAATTCTTCGTGATGAGATTGCGATCCGCGGCTCAGACTTTTTGGGTTAAACAATGCACCAAAAAGTAAAGGAAATATTTTGGCAGAAAAGTGCATTTCTGTGGTACATTATGGGACCGCAGAATCACTCTGCGGGCCGCATAATGGTCGCAAACCTGAGGCAGGAGAGGGTCAGTCTGGAAGCAATTATGCGGTCAACTATGCGACCACATAACTGTTCTGCGGTGCATTATGCGACCGCAAAATAATTATGCGGACCGCAAACACAGACAGATTTTTGGTTGATTTGGTCAATAATTATGTGACCGATATGCGGTCCGCATATTGATTATGCGATCGCAGACCTTGTTCCGAAGCTCCATTTTTGGGTTTTTTAAACCCCACCCTATCTCGTTAAAACATACCCCATGGAATATTTTCTGATATTTTTAAAGTGAGAGAGAGGGTCCTAGAGGGAGAAGTGATCTTCATCAAATTGTTCTTCGATTCTCACTTAAAACTTGTAGATTATCAAGAGAGGCACCTAGGTCTTCTTCCTAAGAGGTAAGATTCTATCACCCAAACTCGTAATTTCAAAATGTAACTAGAATGGGCCATTAGTAAGGTAATTCATGGGGATAGGAGTGCTTACCTTACATGCATGTATCCTTGTAGTATGTGGGAAGATTGTGAGCTAATAATGGTAGAGAGTGGGTTGGGAAATGATGGAATCTTCCACACAAAGAGCCTTAAAATATTGATGCACACCTAGTATTTGATAGTATGCTCAAATGAGCCAAAACCATGTCCATCTTCCTAATTTTGGTTCAATTTTGTTATATTGCTAAAATAGATTAAAGTTGCTAATAGTCCGGAACATCTTAGAGTTTTAAGAGGCTCAATTGAGGTATGTTGGCTAAACCCCCTTCTTCTTAG
>AWOL01S0113349.1:31875-65451 GCA_000715115.1 Nicotiana otophora
CCCTCTTCTTAGAATCGAATCCCACGGTGTTCATGCAATTGGAGTAAGTCCTTGATCATTATTGAATTGGCTTCTCCTAATGTGGTTGTGTTAAAGGATGTTTGTTCAATGTTTATTCTAAATGCTTCATCATGTCATCTTGCCATTTGATAATATATTCAAAATGTGGAATATGTGTTAAGAATGTTAAGACTTCATGTCAAGATTGAAATAAATGTTGTTTTGCCAAATTGTATGAAAGGCCCCTATGTGCCTGAGATTTCCCAAATTGCTCATATGTAAATTAATGTCTTGAATGGCAAGCCCTATTTATGACGATAATGATAATGATATTTGAAGGTGGAAAAGGGAACTGGAACTATGAAATACGGCCAAGTGCCAAGAATGACTTTGTAATCGTAATTACTAGTGCCAATGAATTGAAAGTATATGAAAGAAGTTCGATATGAGATGATTGACTGAAGAAGGTAATGTCTCAAATGAGATGGCCTAGACGATCGGGCCGACATCGGACTCCATGTAAGAACACGATGGTATTGTGAATGAAATTGTGGTAATATCTCAAATAAGATGGTCTAGCCGATCGGGCCGTAATCAGATGCCATACCGCACACATGGTGGTACTGTGCCGGAAATTATAATAAAATTGTGGTAATGTCTCAAATGATATGGCCTAGCTGATCGACCCGAGATCGGACTCCATGTAAGAATACGGAGTATGGGGAATTGTGGAATATCGGTACTAAAGGTCACCCAACCTAGTAATATGGAAATTGTCTTAAAAATGTATATGATCCTTAATTTGTTGTTTTACTATTATTTGAAGCCTTTATTGAATTCTTGATTGTCCCTCTTGTATTATTATTCATTCTATTGAGTTGGTGTTTAGCTATACATATTAGTGCTATTCGACGGTACTAACGTCCCTTTTGCCGGGGGCGCTGCATCTTTAAATGGATGCAGGTGGTCACATAGCAGACAGTGAAGATCTTAGATAGAGCTGCATCCTCTTCTCAGCGGACTCGGTGAGCCCCATTTCATTCTGGGGTCATGTATTGTACCTTTTGTTTATGTCATGGTCATTTTTAAGGTATAGTCGGGGTCTTGTATCGGCACCATCTTCACTCTCTTTTGTATCTTTAGAGGCTCCGTAGACACTATGTGGGTTGTATATGGGTGTTGGGAATGTTAAACAAGTTATGTTGTGTTTAATCACTTGTTCCACTTGAACTATAAAAAATATGTATTTTGAGACTTAAAGGCACAATGACTAATAAAATGATTTAGGATTGTATGAATGAGATTCCTACTGTATAATTAATGAAGCCACGCCTTTTCTTGATCATGGGTTAATTGGGTAGAAAGTATCTAACAGGCTTGCTCGGTCGGGTTCACTCGGTTGAGTACCGGTCGCGCTTCCCGGGGATGGGGCGTGACAAACTTGGTATCAGAGCCTAAGGTTTTAAAGTATCCTAGGATGTCTCGAAGTCGTGTCTAGTAGAGTCCTTCTTAAATCGGTGTGTTGTCGACCACATCTATAAGTTGGAGGCTACTTGGACATTTAGAAACAATACCCTTCTTTGATATTCTGGATCGTGTGATGAAACTAATTGTGCAACTGTTCCTCCTCTAACTCGTGCATTCCTTTAACTTTCAGTATATGGCACCTAAGAAGAGAGCAAGAACTGGCCTAGGAGCCAATGCCGCCCTAGGAGTGGCAGTTGACCCTTTACTTGATGATGCGGGTAAACACGGTGAGGATAATCCCCTGACTGCTACACTACATGATTCCACTACACCGGCCCAGAACACACCAGTTCCTAAACCTACTGAGGGTGCGACGGTTCCTCCACCTGATATTCTCATTCCACCTCCAGCCCTGGCTTCTGGCTCTGATATTTCTGATGGGGAACTTAGGGGAGCTATTCAGATGCTGACTCAGATAGTGGCTTCTCAAACCCAAAGGTCGAATGTTGTACCTACATCCTCTAGCCAGCAAGGGGATTCTAGTGGTTCCAGGGTGAACAGGTTTGTGCAGTTAGATCCTCCAATGTTCATGGGTGCTAATCCCGAGGAGGATCCATATGACTTCATTGATGAGATGCATAAGACTCTTCGAGTTATGCGCGCTACTGAGACGGAGGGAGTGGAATTGGCCGCCTACCGCCTGAAAGAGGTGGCATATTCGTGGTTTGAGCTGTGGGAGGACTCTCAGGAGGAGGGAAGCCCTCCAGCGAGATGGAGTGAGCTTGCGGATGCCTTTATGGACCATTTCCTGCCTACCGAGACTAGGACAGCCCGTGCCGCAGAGTTTGAGAATCTTAAGCAAGGGAGTAGGAGTGTGTGGGAATATCACATGGAGTTCGCGCGCCTGTCAAAACATGACATTCTCATGTTGCCTACTATGGAGGCTAGAGTGCGCCGGTTTGTGCAGGGCCTTAGACACTTGGTTATCAATGAGGCCGCTACAGCTGCCTTGAATTCGGATATGAACTATGGGAAAATGGTAGCATTTTCTCAAGCTACAAAGGACCGCAAGTTGAAGAACAGAAGGGAGCGAGAGGGTACCAGCAAGGCCCGATCCGCGGGCAACTTTGGGGAGTCATATGGTGGGGGAAGATCAGATTTCAGGGGAGGGTCATCAGGGCTAACCCAGTCTCATGCTCAGTCTTCAGCTAGTGCACCGCAAGCAGGGCATAGTCAGCAGCAGTGGAGTCCAACATCAAGGCCGATCAGAAGGGAGGTTCCCGCAGCAGTGCAGTCCTCCATGTCCCAGGTGTGCAAAGATGCACTCGGGGTTTGCTATATGGACTTACATATATGTTACGGGTGCGGATTGAGGGGTCATATTCAAAGAGAGTGTCGTTCATCCTGCCAGGGTGCGAGTAGAGGCACATCACAGCCATCCAGTTCTGCAGCTGCTACATCTTCAGCACCCCCTTCCATCTCGAAGCCCTCGGCACCAGCAGGGCATGGTGCAGCTAGGGGTGGTGTGCAGAATTCAGGAGGACCCAGCCGTTTCTATGCTATGAGCGATCGCCAGAATGCAGAGGCTTCTCCAGATGTTGTCACAGGTATATTAACTGTCCAAACTCATGATGTATATACTCTTATTGATCCTGGTTCCACCTTGTCCTATGTTACCCCTTATGTTGCTATGAAATTTGGGATAGAACCGGAACAGCTTCATTAGCCGTTCTCTATACTACTCAGGTTGGCGAGTCTATTGTGGCCTCACGAATGTATAGGGGTTGTGTTATCACGGTGTGTGGTCGGGACACCGTGGATGATCTCATTGAATTGGGGATAGTTGATTTTGATGTAATTATGGGAATGGATTGGCTTTATTCATGTTTTGCTAAGCTCGACTGCCAAACTAGAACTGTGAGGTTTGAATTTCCAAGAGAGCAAGTTATTGAGTGGAAGGGGGATAATGTGGTACCGAAGGGTAGGTTTATTTCTTACCTTAAGGCCACGAAGATGATTAACAAGGGGTGTATCTATCACTTGGTCCAGGTTACGGATACTGATGTTGAGGCACCTGCACTCGAGTCAGTGCCAGTTGTGAATGAATTTCCGGAGGTCTTTCCTGATGAGCTCCTTAGGGTTCCGCAAGACAGGGAGATTGATTTTGGGATTGATGTGATGCCAGGCACGCAGCCTATATCTATCCCGCCCTACAGAATGGCACCATCAGAATTGAAGGAACTAAAGGAGCAGTTGAAGGATTTGTTAGAAAATGGTTTCATCCGACCAAGTGTGTCGCCATGGGGCGCACCGGTTCTTTTTGTGAGGAAGAAAGATGGATCACTGAGGATGTGTATTGACTACAAGCAACTCAACTAAGTCACAATCAAAAACAAATACCCACTACCAAGAATAGATGATTTGTTTGATCAGTTACAGGGTGCTAGATACTTCTCTAAAATTGATTTACGATCCGGGTATCACCAATTGAAGATCAGGGAGCATGATATTCCGAAAATAGCTTTCAAAACCCGGTATGGGCACTTTGAATTTCTGGTAATGTCTTTTGGGCTAACAAATGCCCCTGTAACTTTCATGGATCTTATGAATCGAGTTTTCAAGCCTTTTCTCGACTCCTTTGTGATAGTGTTCATTCACGATATTCTTGTGTATTCACGAGGTCGGGAGGACCACGCCGATCATCTCAAGGTAGTGTTGCAGACTCTTCATCAGCACCAATTGTATGCAAAGTTTTCAAAGTGAATTATGGATTAAATCTGTCACATTCTTGGGTCATGTTGTCTCTAGAGAAGGAATCATGGTTGATGCTCAAAAGATTTCAGCAGTAAAGAATTGGCCTAGACCTACAACGCCAACCGAGATTCGTAGTTTCTTGGGCTTAGCAGAGTATTATAGGAAGTTTGTGGAGGGGTTTTCTACTCTTGCCTCTCCGTTGACTAAATTGACTTAGAAAGTAGTTAAGTTCCAATGGTCTGATGCTTATGAAAGGAGCTTCTAGGTGTTGAAATCTAAATTGACTACGGCGCCGGTGTTGACCCTTCCAGAGGGTACAGAAGGGTTTATGGTATATTGCGATGCTTCAAGAATTGGGCTTGGGTGTGTATTAATGTAACACGGTAAGGTTATAGCCTATGCTTCTAGGCAACTCAAAAATCAGGAAAAGAATTATCCAGCACATGACTTAGAACTGGCGGCAGTGGTTTATTCATTGAAAATTTGGCGACACTATATGTATGGGGTCCATGTAGATGTATTTACGGACCACAAGAGTCTTCAATATAGTTTCAAATAAAAAGAGTTGAATCTGAGGCAAAGACGATGGTTTGAGTTACTCAAGGATTACGACATTGATATTCTATATCACCTGGGGAAAGCCAATGTTGTGGCAGATGCTCTTAGTCGGAAATATATGGGTAGTTTAGCACACTTGGAGGTATATCAAAGGCCATTGGCCAAGGAAGTCCATCGATTGGCTAGTTTGGGAGTTCATCTTACGGACTCTAGTAAAGGAAGTGTAATTGTGCAAAATAGGGCTGAATCATTGTTTGTTGTGGAAGTCAAGGAGAAACAATACAACGATCCATTTTTGGTGTAATTGAGGGAGGGGATTCAAAAATATAAGACTATGGTTATTACTCTTGGCATGGATAATGGTACATTAAGGTACCAAGGGCGACTATGTGTTCCGAAGGTAGATGGTCTCCGGGAAAGAATCATGACCGAGGCTCATGCTTCTAGGTATTCTGTGCATCCAGGTTCTATGAAGATGTATCACGACCTCAAGGAAGTCTATTGGTGGAATGACATTAAAAAGAATGTGACGGACGTTGTGGCAAGGTGTCCAAACTGTCAACAAGTGAAGGTTGAATATCAACGACCTGGTGGGTTGGCACAGAATATAGAAATTCCAATATGGAAGTGGGAAATGATTAATATGGACTTTGTGGTAGGATTACCGTGTAATCCGTGCAAGTTTGACTCAATTTGGGTGATTGTGGATCGACTCACGAAATCAGCACACTTCTTGCCGGTTAAGGCTACCGATACAGCGGAGCAGTATGCTCAGTTGTATATCAAAAAAATAGTCAGGCTACATGGCACTCCAATTTCTATCATTTTTGATCGAGGGGCTCAGTTCACGGCCAATTTTTGGAAGAATTTCAGTAAGGTTTGGGTATTCAGGTGAATCATAGTATAGCTTTCCATCCACAGACTGACGGGCAAGCAGACCAGACTATTCAGATGCTTGAGGACATGTTGCGTGCTTGTGTTCTTGATTTCAAGGGTAGCTGGGATGATCATTTACCACTCATAGAGTTTGCTTATAACAACATCTTTCATGCAAGTATTCAGATGGCACCATTTGAGGCATTATATGGTAGGATATGTAGATCTCCCATTGGGTGGTTCGAGATTGGGGAAGCAGAGTTGATAGGGCCAGACCTTGTGTATTAGGCTATGGAAAAAGTTAAAATCATAAAGGAGCGGTTGAAAACTGCACAGAGTCATCAAAAATCCTACTCGGATGTTCGTCGTAGAGACTTAGAGTTCAAAGAAGATTATTGGGTATTCTTGAAGGTTTCCCCCATGAAGGGTATTATGCGGTTTGGGAAAAAGGGGAAATTGAGACCGAGGTATGTTGGACCATACGAAATCATCCAGAGGATCGGTCAGGTGGCGTATAAGCTTGAGCTACCACCCGAGATGGCATTAGTGCACCCGGTATTCCATGTGTCCATGTTGAAGAAGGTAGTTGGAGATCCGTCAGCTATTGTGCCGGTTGAGACCATTGAGGTTGATGAAGAATTGTCATATGAAGAGATTCTAGTTGCCATTCTTGATAGGCAAGTCCTAAAGTTAAGGAATAAAGAAATTGCCTCCATGAAAGTGTTATGGCAGAACCAGCAAGTTGAAGAGGCTACTTGGGAGGCCGAGGAAGAAATGAAGAAAAAGTATCCTTATTTGTTTGAATGACAATGTATTTCTAAAGTTATGATCTAGAAAAAATTATAAGACTTACTTTCTATGAATTATTTATGATTTGTACATTTGATGTTAAGGGTGTTCCATTCTAGTAATATAATTACTTGTGAGGCCACAGTTGGTGTTGTTTTGTATTATGTTACATTGTTGGATTACGTATATGATGTTAGGATGTATTTTTGGGGCTCTCTGGCAGGCGGATAGGCCTAGTTACAAAGGGAACTCTGGCGAAATCTTTGGAAATTTAGGGAGTTAGTCAAATTTGGGGTTGCTGGTGTGTGGTATGCAAAACTGAGTTACATAAGATGCTAATAACAGATTTTGACCTTCATTCGAGGATAAATGATCCAAAGTGGGGGAGAATATAAGGCCCCGTAAAATTTTACAAAGGAAAAATAATGTTTCATGGTGCCAAACTAGGCTCACATGTTTGTAGATTGTAGAAATTCTTCGCGTCGAGCTTGCGATCCGCGGCTCGGACTTTTTGGGTTAAACAATGCACCGAAAAGTAAAGAAAAACTTTTGGCAGAAAAGTGTGTTTCTGCGGTCCATTATGCGACCACAGAATCACTCTGCGGGCCTCATAATGGCCGCAGAAGTGAGGCAGGAGAGGGTAAGTCTGGAAGCAATTATGCGGTCGACTATGCGACCGCATAACTATTCTACGGTGTATTATGCGACCGCAAAACAATTATGCGGACCTCATAGTGACCGCAGACACAGACAGATTTTTGGTCATTTAGGTCAGCAATTATACGACCGATATGCGGTCCGCATATTGATTATGCGATCGCAGACCTTGTTCCGGAGCTCCAGTTTTGGGTTTTTTAAACCCCACCCTATCTCGTTAAAACATACCCCATGGACCATTTTGATCATATTTTCTGATATTTTTAGAGTGAGAGAGAGGGTCCTAGAGGGAGAAGTGATCTTTATCAAATTGTTCTACAATTCTCACTTAAATCTTGTAGATTATCAAGAGAGGCACCTAGGTCTTCTTCCTAAGAGGTAAGATTCTATCACCCAAACTCTTAATTTCAAAATGTAACTAGAATGGGCCATTAGTAAGGTAATTCATGGGGATGGGAGCACTTACCTTGCATGCATGTATCCTTGTAATATGTGGGATGATTGTGAGCTAATAATAGTAGAGAGTGGGTTAGGAAATGATGGAATCTTCCACAAAAAGAGCCTTACAACATTGACGCACACCTAGTGTTTGATAGTATGCTCAAATGAGCCAAAACCATGTTCATCTTCCTAATTTTGGTTCAGATTTGTTATATTACTAAAATAGATTGGAGTTGCAAATAGTCCGGAACATATTATAGTTTTAAGAGGCTCAATTGAGGTATGTTGGCTAACCCCCCCCCCCCCCCATTCTTCTTAGAATCGAATCCCACGGTGTTCATGTAATTGGAGTAAGTCCTTGATCATTATTGAATTGGCTTTTCCTAATGTGGTTGTGTTGAAGGATGTTTGTTCAATGTTTATGCTAAATGCTTCATAATGTCATCTTGCCATTTGAGAATATGTTCCAAATATGGAATATATGTTAGGAATGTTAAGACTTCATGTCAAGATTGAACTAAAAGTTATTTTGCCAAATTATATGAAAGGCCCCTATGTGCCTGAGATTTCCCAAATTGCTCATATGTGAATTAATGTCTTGAATGGGAAGCCCTATTGATGAAGATGATGATAATGATATTTGAAGGTGGAAAAAGGAACTGGAACTATGAAATACGGCCAAGTGCAAAGAATGACTTTGTAATCATAATCATTAGTGCCAATGCATTGAAAGTATATGAAAGAAGTTCGATATGAGATGATTGACTGAAGAAGGTAATGTCTCAAATGCGATGGCCTAGCCGATATGGTCGAGATCGGACTCCATGTAAGAACACGGTGGTATTATGAATGAAATTGTGGTAATGTCTCAAATGAGATGGCCTAGCCAATCGGGCCATGATCAGACGCCATGTCGCACACATGGTGGTATTGTGTCGGAAATTATAATGAAATTGTGGCAATGTCTCAAATGATATGGCCTAGCCAATCGGGCCGAGATCGGACTCCTTGTAAGAATACGGAGGTATTGGGAATTGTGGAATATCGATACTAAAGGTCACCCAACCTAGTAATATGGAAATTGTCTTTAAAATGTATATGATCCTTAACTTGTTGTTTTACTATTATTTGAAGCCCTTATTGTATTCTTGATTGTCCCTCTTGTATTATTGTTCATTCTATTGAGTTGGTGTTTAGTTATACATACTAGTGTTATTCGACGGTACTAACGTCCCTTTTTCCGGGGGCGCTGCATCTTTAAATAGATGCAGGTGGTCACATAGCAGACAGTGTGGATCTTAGATAGTGCGGCATCCTCTTCTCAGCGGACTCGGTGAGCCCCATTTCATTCTGGGGTCATGTATTGTACCTTTTGTTTATATCATAGTCATATTTGAGGTATAGCCGGGGCCTTGTTTCCGGCACCATCTTTACTCTCTTTTGTATCATTAGAGGCTTCTTAGACACTATGTGGATTGTATATGGGTGTTGGGAATGTGAAACAAGTTATATTGTGTTTGATCACTTGTTCCACTTGAACTATAAGAAATATGTATTTTGAGACTTAAAGGCGCAATGACTAATGAAATGATTTAGGATTATATGAATGAGATTCCCACTGTATAATTAATGAAACCACGCCTTTTCTTGATCATGGGTTAATTGGGTAGAAAGTATCTAACAAGCTTGCTCGGCCGGGTTCACTCGGTTGAGCTCCGGTTGCACTTCCCGGGGATGGGGCGTGACAAAGCTTTGTCCTCAGTTTCAGAATATTTCTTCATTGGATAGTGAGTCATGTCAATTTGTAAAACATCATCGCATATCATTAGGTCAAAGGGTTAATAAACGACTTGAGTCGGCTTTTGAGTTAGTTCATTTTGATGTTTGGGGACCATGTCCTGTTGTTTCTAAAACTGGGCATACGTATTTTGTCATTTTTGTAGGTGATGTTTTTCGGATGACTTGGATTTACTTCATGAAGAGTCTCTCTAAAGTGTTTACTCACTTTTCTGCCTTCTGTGCTGAAGTCAAAACTCAATTCAATGCTTTGGTGCGTTTTCTAAGGAGTGATAACGCTAAAGAATACATGTCAAAGTTATTTCGGTCCTACATGAGGCAACATGGTGTACTACATCAGTTTTCATGTGTTGATACACCCTTTTAAAATGGAGTCGCTGAGAGGAAGAATAGGCATCTACTTGAGACAACTAGGGCACTTTTGTTTCAAATGAAGGTTCCTAAACAGTTCTGGGCTGATACAGTCTCCACGACTTGCTTTTTGATTAATCACATACTATCCACTGTGCTTGGTGGTAATATGCCTTACAATGTTCTTTTTTTAACCAACTCATTATTTTCCGTAGAACCTAAGGTGTTTGGAAGCACATGTTATGTTCGAGATGTTCGATCATCTGTTACCAAGTTGGATCCCAAAGCATTGAAGTGTATTTTTCTTGGTTATGTTCGCCTTCAGAAGGGGTATCAGTGTTATGCTGCTGAACTTGGCAAATATCTGGTGTCAACTGATGTAGTATTTTTAGAGACTATACCATTTTTATATGCACCTCCCATCTCTACAAGTCAAGGGGAGGAAGATGAGTGGCTAGTATATCAGGTTACCCGTACTTTGACAGAACAATCAGATGATGTTCCTCCATCTCCTAGCTCTTCTATTGAGCACCAATCAACTATTGTGCCTTCAGCACCTTCTCAACCTGTGTTAGCAAGACCACCAACTGTTCAAGTTTACTTGCGAAGGCGAGAGACAAATGGTACATGTCATGCACCAGTTCCTTCGTCATCTGATCCTCTTCCGCCTGATCCTCTAGAAGACCTTGACCTTCCCATTGCTTTACGAAATGGTACATGTACTTGCAAATCCACATATTCTATTGCTAATTTTGTTTCCTACGATCACTTATCCCTTGCGTCTAGATCTTTGATTGTGTCTCTAGACTCCATTTCTATACCCAAAATAGTGAAAGAGCGTTGAATCATCCTGGATGATCTGAAGCCATGCTTGAGGATATACATGCCTTAGAGGAAAATCATACTTGAGATTTAGTGAATTTAGTTAGTGGAAAGAAAGGAGTGGGATGCAAATGGATCTTCACGGTCAAAGTTAATCTAGATGGATCTGTAGCGAGACTTAAGTCCAGACTTGTGGCCAAAGCGTATGCTCAAACTTATGGAGTGGATTATTCAGACACCTTCTCTCCGATTTCTAAACTTACTTCTGTCTGTTTGTTCATTTCTCTAGCAGCTTCTGAGAATTGGCCTTTGCATCAATTAGATATTAAGAATGCATCTCTCCATGGTGATCTTCATGAAGAGGTGTATATGGAGAAACCACCTGGTTTTGTTGCTCAGGGGGAGTATGATAAGGTTGTCATTTGAAGAAGTCCTTATATGGCTTGAAGCAGAGTCCCCAAGCTTGGTTTAGAAAGTTTAGTGAGGTTGTTCAAGAATTTGGGCTGAAAAAGAGCAAATGTGATCATTCAGTCTTTTACAAGCAATCAATAACATGATCTATTCTCTTTGTTGTATATGTTGATGACATTGTTATTACAGGAAGTGATTATGTAGGAATCTATTCTCTCAAGTCTTTCTTGCATACTAAGTTTCATACGAAAGACTTGGGACAACTGAAATATTTCTTGGGAGTAGAAGTAACTAAATGCAAGAAGGGGATTTTTCTATCTCAGAGAAAGTATATCTTGACTTACTAGAAACTGGTAAGTTGGTTGCCAAGCCTTGCAGTAATCCAATGGTTCCTAATTTGCATCTTATGAAAAATGATGGCGATCCATTTAATGATCCAGATAGATACAAGAGGTTAGTTGCGAGATTAAACTATCTCACTGTGACTCCTACAGATATTGCTTTTACAGTAAGTATGGTTAGTCAGTTCATGTCCGCGCCCGCAATTAAATATGGAAGGCTTTGGAGCATATCCTATGTTACTTAACAGGAGCTCCTAGACTTGCCATATTAATAGCAATCACGGTCATTCTCGCATTGATTGTTTTGCATATGCGGATTGGGCTGGATACAAGATTAATAGAAGATCTACTACTGGTTATTGTGGAAACTTGATATTATGGAGAAGTAAGAAACAAAATATTGTATTTCGGTCTAGTGTAGAATCCGAGTAGAGCAATGGCACAATCAACATGTGAGATAATGTGGATACACCATCTTTTAACTGAAATAGGATTAAAGCGTCCTACTCCATCAAACCCTGATGTGATAATCAAGTTGCGCTCCATATTGCCTCAAATCTAGTGTATCATGAAAGAATCAAGCATATTGAAGTTGACTATCATTCCATTCGTGAGAAGATTCATGAGAACTTGATTTCCACTAGCTACGTGAAGACAGGAGAGCAACTAGTTGATTTGTTCACTAAAGCATTTAATTGCACTCAAGTTGGTTCTTTGTAACAAGCTAGGCATGATCCACATATATGCTCCAGCTTGAAGGGGAGTGTTATAGAATGAATCTGGACACTTGTTATAGAATGAATATAAACTCTTTCTTAGTAGTGTACATAGATAACAAACTTGTAGGAATCTCTTTTATTTCTTTTCTTAGTTAGCACCTGATGTACATATATTTATATTGCTTACCTCTTGGAATAATAATATAGGTTATTTTCTCCATTCCATGCATATTGAGGAAAGACCTTATGTGGCTTTCTTTTGTACTAATAAACGGTGGTTTCAGGATTGGAAACGGTTAAAATGATAAATGGTCATGGATCTTTGGAAGAGCAGTTTCTTGATATTTTCAATTTGGTTCAACAACCAGAAGCTACTTTGGACGCTTAGAAAAGACAAGATGGATGGAACATTTCAAAGAGTAGAAAACAATAAAGATAGACTACACTGGAAAAAAACATAGTAAGGATGTTTCAAAGTCAAGTCATCTGTCACTACACTTACTATTGGTGGGCAATAGACAAACTCATGTCCTTGATATTTCTTAATGTTCCACAAGAACTAACTTACTTTTCTTAGTTTGTCTATTGCCCACCAATAGTAAGTGTAGTGACAGATGACTTGACTTTGAAACATCCTTACTATGTTTTCTTCCAGTGTAGTCTATTTTTATTGTTGTCTACTCATTGAAATGTTCCATCTATCTTGTCTTTTCTAAGCATCCAAAGTAGCTTCTGGTTGTTGAACCAAATTGAAAATATCAAGAAACTGCTCTTCCAAAGGTCCATGACCATTTGTCATTTTAACCGTTTCCAATCCTGAAACCACCGTTTATTAGTACAAAAGAAAGCCACATAAGGTCTTTCCTCAATATGCACGGAATAGAGAGAATAACCTATATTATCATTCCAAGAGGTAAGCAATATAAATATATGTACATCAGGTGCTAACTAAGGAAAGAAATAAAAGAGATTCCTACAAATCTGCTATCTATGTACACTACTAAGAAAGAGTCTACATTCATTATATAACAAGTGTTCAGATTCATTCTATAACACTCCCCCTCAAGCTGGAGCACATATGTGGATCATGCCCAGCTTGTTACAAAGGTAACCAACTTGAGTGCAATTAAATGCTTTAGTGAACAAATCAGCTAGTTGCTCTCATGTCTTTACGTAGCTAGTGGAAATCAAGTTCTCATGAATCTTCTCAAGAATAAAATGACAGTCAACTTCAATATGCTTGGTTCTTTCATGATACACTATATTTGAGGCAATATGGAGCGCATCTTGATTATCACACCAGGGCTTTGATAGAGTAGGACGCTTCAATCCTATTTCAGTTAAAAGATGGTGTATCCACATTATCTCACATGTTGATTGTGCCATTGCTCTACTCGGATTCTGTACTGGACCGAGATACAATATTTTGTTTCTTACTTCTCCATAATATCAAGTTTCCACCTATAAATACTCAGTAACCAGTAGTAGATCTTCTATCAATCTTGGATCCAGCCCAATCCGCATATGCAAAACAATCAATGCGAGAATGACCGTGATTGCTATTAATATGGCAAGTCCAGGAGCTCCTTTTAAGTAACATAGGATATTCTTCAAATCCCCATATTTAATTGCGGGTGCGGACATGAACTGACTAACCATACTTACTGTAAAAGCAATATCTGTAGGAGTCACAGTGAGATAGTTTAATCTCCCAACTAACCTCCTGTATCTATCTGGATCATTAAATGGATTGCCATCATTCTTCATAAGATGCAAATTAGGAACCATTGGAGTACTGCAAGGCTTGACAACCAACTTACCAGTTTCTAGTAAGTCAAGATATACTTTCTCTGAGATAGAAAAATCCCCTTCTTGCATTTAGTTACTTCTACTCCCAAGAAATATTTCAGTTGTCCCAAGTTTTTCGTATGAAACTTAGTATGCAAGAAAGACTTGAGAGAATAGATTCCTGCATAATCACTTCCTATAATAAAAATGCCATCAACATATACAACTAGGAGAATAGATCCTGCTGTTGATTGCTTGTAAAAGACTGAATGATCACATTTGCTCTTTTTCAGCCTAAATGCTTGAACTACCTCACTAAATTTTCTAAACCAAGCCTGGGGACTCTACTTCAAGCCATATAAGGACTTCTTCAAATGACAACCTTATCATACTCTCCCTGAGCAACAAAACCAGGTAGTTTCTCCATATACACCTCTTCATGAAGATCACCATGAAGAGATGCATTCTTAATATCTAATTGATGCAAAGGCCAATTGTCAGAAGCTGCTAGAGAAATAAACAAACGGACAGAAGTAAGTTTAGAAATCGGAGAGAAGGTGTCTGAATAATCCACTCCATAAGTTTGAGCATGCGCTTTGGCCACAAGTCTGGACTTAAGTCTCGCTACAGATCCATCTAGATTAACTTTGACCGTGAAGATCCATTTGCATCCCACTCCTTTCTTTCCACTAGCTAAATTCACTAAATCCCAAGTATGATTTTCCTCTAAGGCATGTATATCCTCAAGCATGACTTCAGATCATCCAGGATGATTCAAAGCCTCTTTTACCATTTTGGGTATAGAAATGGAGTCTAGAGATGCAATCAAAGATCTAGATGCAAGGGATAAGTGATCGTAGGAAACAAAATTAACAATAGAATATGTGGATTTGCAAGTACATGTACCATTTTGTAAAGCAATGGGAAGGTCAAGGTCTTCTAGAGGATCTGGCGGAAGAGGATCAGATGACGAAGGACCTAAGACTTGAGCAAGGAAGTTTTGGGATGCATGATATATTACACTTTATGGATATAGGGAAATAATAAAATGCTTTGATTTTGTTATTCGTGACGGATGTAGTGTGCATAGAATGGGGATTTACTCGGTTACATTAAGATGGGGTTACTTCTTTAGGGGTTGCTGTGTTAATGGAGCACAGATCGTTTAGCTCGTTTGGGTAGAGCATTTAAGATTAGAATAGGGCGGATGACTCTCGAGAATGGTTCTAATAAGTTTAAGAGTCATATGTGGAATTTGAGGAATTTTTGGATTTGTATATGGCTAAGTTTAAGATTTGCATCAGAGGATGTCAGGACTTGCGGTATTTCTGTATCATTTGTGATTCTACATTTCAGCATTTAAGAGGTTAAATAAAAACCTTTAGATTCACATAAGGTCACTTCAGAGTGGGTATCTCGGGTGCACTATTTTGAGTATTTAAAAGAGAATACAATGACTTATGGGCTTTAGGACGACATGGTTTCATGCTAGGATCTCCTATGGTGAGCATTGAGCTAAGGTTCAAATTGTACTGGCAAGGAGAAGTGTTAACTTGAAGATAATTCGGAAGAAACCCGGAGAAGTAGGACAACTTGGTAAAAGGTTGGATCAGTATAGTAATGGATATAATCAGTTCTTTTGGTTCTTAAGATGTAGTGAGGCTTTACAGGTACTTTGTGGCAATTCTCTTGGGCTTGGCAATCTGCGAGACTTGGTTGAGTTAGAGGAATTTAGTTCTGATGGCTTGGTTATGTGCTAATGGGTTTGAAGATTTCTAATGATTTCTACCACGACTTGAGATGGGTATTTTCTACCGGTATGAGGAATACATTATGTGCTGTAATTTTCTCTTGGATGGGATCAAGTGGAAGGCTTCTAGCTGATGGGGTATGTATCCTACTTATGATTCAGAGTTGATAATGAGGTTCTCGTATTTTCACATGATGGCATGATAGATGCGATACATAGTATGGGATTGAGGTTTGCGTGTACAAGTTTACGGTTCAGTTTTGAAGGGAAGATCATGAATTTTAGATAGCATGGATGGTCTCAAATATTTAGATGAATGCTAGTAATACTTGGTATTACCTGAGAATAGTATACAATTCAGAAAGGCGCATTGTGTTTTGACTTGTGCATGCTTGACTGGTAATGTGGTAATCGCCTGGTTGATTGACTGTTGATGTTCAGATTTTGCTGTGTGGCACGGAAGGATTATGGAAGTAATTATCTTAAGATGATTGTGCATGAGAGATGTGTCGGTCATTTGTGTGGTCGAGTCGGGATCAGATATGGAGATTTTTGTATTCTCGTGATTCGGAGACTGGAGTCTTAGTGGCAGATTGTTTCTTGGTCACGGACTGTGAAGATATGGCCAAAGTTAGTCAGCTGGAAGTATGTGTTATGGTTAAGTTATTGTGGACTTTTGGAGGGTTATTTATCTATTTGAGGATTTTCAGAGGTTAATTTGGGGACCCATTGGTAGGCTTAGTGAGGATGCGTATTCTACACGGGGTCAGATTTGTTGACTCAGCACTGTTATTGTTGAGAGGTGTGTCCTTCGGTTAGAGTTGATCTTGTTTATGTTATGATATGTTCTATGTGCTACTCTTCCATGCTACGATGGGTTGTGATCTGTTGGTTATTTGCACGCATGATGCGTTCTGTTTGGGGCTCGTGGCAAAATTCGAGCGACATGGTTTTTGTGGTGTTGAATGGTTGATTGCGCCTTAGTTATGGTCTTATGGGTTGTGGTATATTGTGCTATCCATTCCTCCATGATTAAGGTCATGCACTTCATGTGTTTGTTGTTGATTTGCGTATGGTTATTGATTTTGAGCATTATGGCTCGAAGTATTTCATGTTGACCGGAGTTTAAATTGGGTCACGCCCTTCAGTGGAGTTATGTTGGGATATGATCATTTGTGTTGATTTTGTATTTTTTGGTTCTCCATGTGTGTTGGGTTTATAGCATTGCGCTTATGGTGGTACTTGTTGAGCTTGCGGGGCGGTTCTCTCATTTGAGTCATTTTTTCATTTTTAGGTACATTTGAATTGTTTCTTGTTAGTGCACGATTTGTGGATTTAGGTTGTATTGGTGTGTCATGTCAGTAGAGTAGCTGTATTTGATGAGATGAGGTCATTGGACCTAGAATGGGTGCTATCGGATTTGATTTACGGTATGTTTGGAAGAATCATGTCACTAGTCAACTTAGAATTTGGCTATTGTTCTTGTCGGACAAAAGAACTCCATGATTGTTGATATGATGAGTGGTTATGAGTTTCTGCATGTTTCTTTCATCATTGGCAGTGTACGAAGTTTTAGAACAAGGTTTTATTTGATATGAGGTTTGTTACCGATACCAGATTTGTTAATGAGCAGCTATTGTTGTCGGAAGATATTGCGATGAGTATCTGAGTTATAGGGTATATCATGTGATTACGTCTTGGGTTACGGTTATGGCTTGATACAGTTTTTTTAGACTTATACAGTGTATAGATACGAGAATCAGGTTTTGTAATGGATTCCGGATGTTAGAAATTTGGTTCCAAGGCTTATGAACTAAGGTTGAAGGAAACATCTTTAGTTATATGGAGTTGACGGACTTATGTTGATTGGGGTGACGTGGGATTACTCTTGGGTATATACATGGCAAGTTTACATAGTAATGTGATGGCTTTGGAATGACTCTTGGCACGTTCGAGGATGAACGTATGTTTAAGTAGGAGAGAATGTGACGACCCGACCGGTCAGTTTGAGCATTTGCATTCCGTTTGATGATTCAAGGGCATGAGTAGCTTCGTATGATGTATTATGACTTGCATGTATTGTCGGTCTTGGTTTTCGGGTATTCGAAATTAATTTGGAAGAATGATCCTCATTTTAGAAGCTTTAAGTTTGAAGAATTGATCAAGTTTGACTATTGTGTATTTGACCCCGGATCTTAGTTTTGATAGTTCCGTTAGGTTCGGATGGTGATTTTGGACTTGGGCATTTTCCCGGATTTTCATTTGGAGGCTTCTAGAAGGTATTGGCCATAATTGGCGAAAGTTGGCAATTGAAAGATTTAGAAAGTTCATAGGTTTTACCGAGAGTTGACTTCGGTGTTATCGGGTTCAGACTGTTGTCCCGGCAGTTGGAATATGTCTGTTATTTCATTTGGAACTTTTATGCAAAATTTAGGTCATTCCGAGATAGTTTGATATGGTTCGGCACGAGTTTTGGAAGTTAAAAGTTTAAAAGTTTATTAAGTTCGATTTGATGTGCGATTCGTGATTTTGATGTTATTGTGTGTGATTTGATGCCTCCCCGCGTTATATTTTGGGATTTGTTAGCTTGTTTGGAAGGGATCCCGAGGGGCTCGGGTGTGTTTCAGACGAGTTTCGCATTAATTTGGTCATGTTGGCAGTTCAGGTGCTGGTTCTTCGCACCTATGCATATTTGGCCGCAGGTGCGGACTCGCTTATGCGTTAGAGTGATTGCTTCTGGGAAGTGGAGGTGTCCAGGTAAGTTCCGCTTTTGTGAAGGATTTAGCGCATATGCGGAAGCGCTTCTGCGAGGTTTGGGTCGCTTCTGTGAGAATGGAGCATGAGCTGGGTGTCCGCTTCTGCGGTTGCACATGCGCTTCTACAAAGTCGCAGGTGCGGAAGCTTTTTGCGCAGGTGCGATCTTGGTCTTTTAAGCTTTAGTCACAAATGCGATAATTTTGCTTGCAAATGCGAGGCCGCATGTTCGGTATTTTGTCGGCAAATGCGAAAGTGTAGAGCATGAGCATATATATCTAGGTTTAGGTTTATTTTATCACAACTTGAGATTTGGAGCTCGATTTTAGATGATTCTGGAGAGGATTTTAACCACATGGATTGGGGTAAGTATTTTTGACTCAGATTTGATTATATTTTATGATCTTATCTTCGATTTTGGCATTTATTAATGATTTCAAAAGAGAAATTTGGGTGGGGGTTTGTCTAAACTTTCCTAAAGTGAATATTTGGGATTTGAATATCGATTCGCAGTTGGATTTGAGTGAAATTAGTATGATTGGACTCGCAATTGAATAAGTTGTCCAAATTTGTGAGTTTTTTTGGATTCCGAGGTGCCGGCCCGAGTTTGATATTTTGGTTGACTTTGAGTATTTGATTAAAGATTCTACTTTTATCGCTTGGGTTTGCTCTCTAAGACATTATTTGATATTTTTGAGTTACTTTTGCCTAGTTTCGAGTCGTTCAGAGGTTGATACGTGCGGGATGGAATTTCTAGAGTGTTGCTTGGCTTGATCGGCATTATTTTTGCTTGCTTGAGGTAAGTATCCTATCTAAACTTGATTGAGGCATTAGTTGCCTGAATTATTTGTGATAGCTATGTGCTATGGTTGCGCATATATGTGGGGGGTGAGCCCATGTATGAGTACCGGGGTATTCACTCATGCTCGGGGTAGTGCTTAGGCTTTGGTATGCCTAGAAATGACTGTTAAGGTTTGAGCCATAATGTTTCTCATATTTGTAACCTTGTTGTGAACTATTTGAGCCATGTTAGAGGTCACATAGAGGCTAATTCCCTGAATGAACTTGATAATTGCTATTTCTGTGATGAAGTTGCCGATTCGAGCTATGATAACACACATTGCACATGCCTCCACTTTAGTATGTCATTTATACCAGTCCAAGAGCATGAGATCTGTTATTCATTCATCATATACATGTATACTTGTACATCTGCTTCTATGTAATATGATTTTGACTAGATGCCTGTGAACACGCCAAACGGCTTGTATTGTTATGCCCGTGACCACGCCGGGTGGATTGTGATATTGTGCCTGTGACCACGCCGGGTAGATTGTGATATTGTGCATGTGACTAAGCCGGACGGATTGTGATATTGTGCATGTGACCACACCGGGCGGATTGTAATATTGTGCTTGTGACCACGCCAGATGGATTGTGATATTGTGTATTTGACCACGCCATGCAGATTGTGATATTGAGCCTGTGACCACGCACAGATTGTGATTACTAGTCTGTGAGTTATCCGTACAACACGTGAATTGTCCGTGCAGTTGTTATATTATTAGCACGTGAGTTGTCTGTGCAACAAGAGAGTTGTCCATGCAGATCTAGTTATTGATATTATTGGCACATGAGTTGTCCGTGCAGCACGTGAATTGTCCGTGCAGCACGTGAGTTGTCCGTGCGGATGATATCATTAGCACGTGAGTTGTCCGTTCAGCAAGTGAGTTGTCTGTGCAGCGTGTGGATACAGATCCATCCTCCTAGGGTTACCCTCTCATGTTTCTCTCTTGATGGTGTACACGTGGATTGTGAGAAATCGACAGGTTTTTAGTTGATGTGAGCTCTGGGACAGCTGGTCATTGTTATTTGGATCGGGTTGCACACTACAACAGGCGTTATTGGCTTATGGGTAATTGGATCGGGTTGCGCGCCTCAACAGACAGAAATTGTGTTATTGTATTTCATCTTTACTTGCAATTTCCTTGATTGTTTACGTGATTTACTTGTATATCTTATTTATATGCTGGATTGTTGACTGAGTAGAGCACTTTAAAACAAAGAACTATGAGCACCAAGATGGTTTTTGCCTGTGATTTCCTGATTGATTATATATATGTTCTATACTTGTTGGAAATGTATGAACTTTATAACGAGTATCATTTATAATTCTTGCTTCTATCATCTCGCCGAGGTTAGTTAGGATGCTTATTGAGTACATGAGGTTGGTTGTACTCATACTACATTTCTCTACTTTTTAACTCTTATCATTATCATTAAATTGTGTCTACTGTCATTTGGCTTACTTAGCGGGTTTGGTTAGGTGTCATCACGACTAGTTGGATTTTGGGTCGTGACAGAAATGCGAGATATTTTGAAGGAAAAGTCAGCTCCGTCTAGAAAATTAAGCTAAATTGTATACTTTAATTTTTATTTTGGTGTAAAGAGGACTTCCAATTGATGGAAAACAGTGTTAGATACTTTTGCTATTTGGACTATCGTATGTTTTAAAGCACAGCCTTAGTGCTGGATTAAAAAAAACGGTTATTCTTTCCTATAATAAAAAATGCAATTTTATATGAGACATGTTATGTTTTGTTTTCTTTTTACAAATATTCGTGAAATCTCACTAGTTGAATAATGGTTGAGAGATTGACTGAAGGAGCAACTTGACAGCTGTAGCCTAGTAATAAAGAATTTTTGCCGATTCCTTTAGCTCAGCATTGCTCTAAATAAAGTGATAATGATGAATATGAAATGTTTTATGGGTAAAATTAGTAGTTCAGTGGATGTTGTGAATATAACTTTTATGATCTCCTTTGCCTTGTATATTACAGGTATGATGGAAGCTATGTACATCATAGTGTTGAATTCATTGTCATCACTTAATAATACTGTTGCATGTGAGAATGACCTATGTGGAACTGTGAATGGTGATGTAATGGCATTTAGAAAGCACAGGTAATTATTTCTACGCCTGTAACTTCACATAATTTCTCCTCTTCTCTCACTCAATATAAAATCTCATTTTAGACTTTCATATATCATAAAAACTACATATATTAAGAAACGAGTTGCTTCGTACAATCCAAGATTCAGAGAATTTAAGTACTTGTGCAAAATTGAAAGCTTAATGCATCTGAAATATGTAATCAAGCAACAATCGTACATGAGCAGATGGTTTGTTTCCACCTAGTGACGATTACTGACAAATTGAAGCCTAATTTTTCTAAGTGCTGAGAGAGCATCTTCCATGCTAATTCTTGCATCAGGTTTCACTAAGGTGCAGCTCAAGGCTAATTCCATGATAGATAACATACACTGCATCTTTGTGTCGTTTTTTTCATTCCCTGCCTGTACCAAATTAGCATCCACCACCTTATGAATTCCACTTGGAAAAGAATCACTAACCCAGCATCGTATGCTCAAGTCTCCAGTAAATGCTTCATCACTTGGTCTCATTCTTGTAAGCGTCTCCATCATCAAAATGCCAAAACTATAAACATCGCAGCTTGTGGATACTATTCCATCTTGTCCATACTCTGCAATCATGGTCAAAAATGATAAGAAAAGCTTCCTAGTTATGGAGGAATATGCTAAAGCTTTGAGTATCAAACTATTTCCCAGGGGAAAGAACTATTTTGGGTATTCTAAGGATATGAAGAAACTTTTAAAAAGTTCTATTACCTGGAGCAATGTATCCAATGGTTGCAATAGTCCTTGTTTGGACAAAAGTCTCCCCTGCACCTAGCAATTTGGCAATGCCAAAATCACTGACATGGCCAATCATGTCTTGATCTAGCAAGACATTGCTTGGCTTCAAGTCACAATGCACCACAGGTGTTGAATAGCCATTGTGGAGATAGTCTAATGATGCAGCCACATCTATCATTATATTCAATCTCTGTAATAAGTCCAAGAATAAGTTGTGAGAGTATAACCATTTATCAAGTGTCCCATTGGGCATGTATTCCAAAATTAGGGCTTTGAAATCAAGGTTGGAGCAGCTGGTGATGACTTTGGTCAGATTTCTATGGCGAAGGTTCCGAAGCATCTCACATTCTGTGTCAAAACTTTTGAATGCACCCTCCAATTGCACTTTGAATACCTTTGCTGCCAAAAGAGTACCATCCTTAAGTGTCCCTTTGTAGACCATGCTGAAACTCCCAATACCAAGCAAGTTGCTTTCATTGAATCCTTCAGTTGCTTGTTCAAGTTCATAATAGGAAATTCTTTCATGTCCTTTAAATTTCACCAGAGGCGAATCTGCTTGACTTGCATTCTTCTTCATCTTTCGCAACCTCAAAAATACATAAAAGAGAGCTAATGCAAGAAATACTAGACCCACTCCCAAAACGACAGACAAAACCAAAATATTTTTTTTCCTCTTGGGAGATTTGGTGACACATGGTGGCACGTGAAATTTAGAGTCACCGCAAAGTGCATCATTGGGCAAGAAAGATTGACTTGTGGCATTTGCAAAAGGACCACCAGTGGGAATTTCTCCACTGAGTTTATTAAATGAGAAGTTCAGGTACTTGAGATACACAAGAGCTTCTAATGACTTTGGTATTTCACCAGTAAGATTGTTATAGCAAAAGTCCAAGAATTCCAAGGCCAACATTCTTCCAAATGAATTTGGAATAGGCCCATATAATCTATTATGTGCTAGAGAAAGTTTGATCAATCTATCCAGACCCACTAGAGTGTTAGGGATCTCACCAGAAAAATTATTTTTGGATAGATCAATGAGTGTTGCAGCCTTTATATTTCCAACCTCCAGAGGAATTTTCCCACTTAATAAATTGGATGTAACGTTGAATTCTACGAGATCTTGAAGGCTTCCTAAACTTGCAGGTAATGTTGAATTCAGCCTGTTATAAGCTAGATAAAGATTCCTCAAACTGGTGATGTTCCCTAAGCATGGAGGCACTGAACCAGAAAGCTGATTTTCCGACAAGTCTAATGCACCGAGATTCTTTAAAGTGCAAATAACATCTGGTATGGTTCCTTCTATCTTGTTTCTTTGTAGGTAAAGTTGTTGAAGATTCAACATGCGTTGGATAGTTTTTGGAATATGTCCAGTCAACTCATTGTTAAGCATATTCATCCTTGTCACTCCAGTAAGATTACCAATTTCTTCAGGAATAATTCCCTTTAGTTTACAAGCATAGCTTTCAAAAATGTGCAGAGAGTCAGAGAAATTTCCAACAGATGTAGGAAAAAACCCATGCAGGGGATTCTCAGATAAACCTATTACTCTTAGTTTTCTACAGTTTGTCAACGATGTCAAGAAGCTCAATGTTGAATCACTATAAAAATTATTATACTGCAAGTTCAAAAACTCAAGATGTTCTAAGTTACCAAGTGATTTAAGAATTGGACCTGTGAAACTGTTGGCACTGAGATCAAGTTTTCTGAGTCTTGAAGAATTTGAGATAGAAGCAGGAATAAAACCACTCAGATTATTCAATGCACAATTGAATTCTACAAGGCTGGGCATTCTATGGCCTAAATCTGAAGGTAGAGTACCTAAAAGCCTGTTTCCGTCAAATGATAGGTACTGCATTGCTGACATGTTGAAAATGCTTGTAGGGATGGAACCAATAAACTCATTCCCGAATAATCCCAGCAACTGTAGTTTCTTAAGATTACCTAGCTCCACTGGTATCTCTCCTATCAAGTGATCGAGGGAAATATATGAGTACCAGGGAGAAAAGGAGAACATTATATTTAAGATTTATTATAAGGAAATATCATATTAATTACCTTCCAAATGCATATCTCCAAGATATAATTCCATAAGAGCTGTTAAGTTGGCTATCTCTTTTGGCACAGTTCCAATGAAATCATTGCCAGACAATGACAACATCTGAAGCTTTCTGCATTTTTCTAAGTTTGGTGGAATAGTGCCATCTAGATAGTTGTACGAGATGCCAAACTTTTCCAAGTTCGGAAGGTGGTCACATATCGTTGTTGGAAGCTTACCAGTAAGATTGTTGTAGGTGAGACCAAGCTTTTGCATTGGTGTAATGTTATAGATTGATGGCGGTATAGAGCCAGTGAGCCGGTTGAATTGCAGGTCTATGAAAGTCATATGACGAAGATCACCGAGTTCTCGAGGGATCACTCCTTCGAGAAAGTTTTCCTTTAGTGTCAACACCTCCAGCTTTGTTACATTGGAAAGGGAAGATGGAATTTTCCCCGAAAATTGGTTGCTCGAAAGGTACATGTATTGGATGTTAGATAACAAACTTAAAAATGGTGGGACGCCACCAGTGAAGTTATTGATTGTGACATCAATCAGTTTCAACCTCTGCAAATGAGCCAATTCTTCTGGCAACTCCCCATGGAAAGTGTTGTTACTGATGTCAAGGAAAACAAGAAATGAGAGGTTTCCTAGATGCGGAGGAATGGTACCATGAAGTTGCATGCTAGAAATGTCTAAAGCTGTGACTCGATGGTGGCGAGAGCTGCAAGTGATGCCAATCCAGCTACAAACTGGGCTGGAAGAAGACCAGTTGCTTCGTAACAAGTTGTTAGGATCAGAAGAAATGTGAGATTTCAAGGCAAGAAGAGCTGCTTCATCAGTGTTAATGTTGGGAACAGTAGCCACTGAAGTATGGTGATGAAACAGAATGAGAACTGCAAGAGCAAACAGGAGATCGAAACTTCTGCCCATAACTATAACATGCATGTTTTTGTTTTTCCTAAAACAAGAATGGATATGGCAAAGCATTAATCTTAGATTGTCTATTTATGGAAGTGGGCATTGGCCACGCTACAGGCACAATTCTCTTTTGCCTTAATGAGATGTGCCAAAACGTCAACCCGGATGCCCTTTCTTTCTCTGTGGCATTAAATTTATAAGTTGACTATTTAATGATTTCAAACTCATGATTAAGACTTAAAGAGTGTCAATTATGAGTATTACAAGTTGTATTAGTGAAAGTCAGTCAATTTGTACTGCGTGGGGCTGCTGATTGTAGAAAACTGCAATATGGCATTGAACGACCCTTATCATTTGTGCAACAACCTAGTAGTCATTACAACGTATAGCAAACTAATACGTGTACAACTTATTGTGCAAAAGAAGATATTAGAGGAAAAAAATGGGATGATTTTGACAAATAGCCACTTTTAAGGCTGCTAATGTAGAATATAATCCACATTTGTACAATAACTGAAAAATAGTCACAATTAAAAAGTAACAGACACCCGCTTCTTTTTCATCGTCTCCACTTCTCCTGCGCACTGTTAAATTTGATGGCACTACCAAGCTACACCAGATAACTATGGAGAGTTTCCTGTGAATTTTTCCTTTCTTTACCTAGTTATAAAAGGGGGAAAAAAATTAAAGGAGAAGTAGGGGTGGTGGGAAATGGTGTGGACTGTTCATGATTGCAACTCAGTTAATCACTTTGTATTTGTTTGGTTTACATCAAACTTGCAAACCATCTTTCCAATTGTTGAATAGCTTGGTTATTTTTGAAAGTACAAGAGGGGGAGGGTGGGTGAATTGTAGCCAATTAAAATCTTGGTTTACTAAGTATGAGTTTAGTCGATTAGGTTTTGCACAGCGAACAATTTCAGTAGGAATGAAATAAACAAACGGAAAGGTAAAGAAGGCACAACAGTTTTTATACTGGTTCAGTACCGGTGTGGTACCTACGTCCAGCTCATTTGGGTCACAAGGGTTCTCTTAGATCTTTGATAAAGGATTACAATAGTTATGGTTTTAGTACGTTTACCATCAACGATATTCAGCAACAGTGATTTTTGTAATGTTGACACAACTCTCTTTTTGTATTCTAACTCTTCCTATCTTTTGTGACACATGTAGACTCAAGAATACAGTATTTGTACTAAGAACTAGAAAGGCTTAGAAAATAGTTTGTGTAGTTGCATGAATCTTCTTCTTGAGATTGCCTGTCTTCTTATAGGAGAGCTTGAATAGCCGTTGCAGATTGATCTTTGATTGAAGCATAGAATCCTCTTAGAGATTTGACCCAAGGGGTGCCTCCGAATCCTGCATGTGAGATGGGCTCGATTCGTTTACGTCCTTTCCCTTTCATATCCAAATTTCAGGGAGTGATTTGTGGCTTCGATTTGGTTGATCAATCTTCTGATTCTAATTTAGTCCTTGAAGTATGGCCTGATATTCTCTAGCAGCTGCACTTGATATGTTTCCTTGTTGAGACAGCCTCGATATCCTTTGATTGAGACTAAAAGGTTTGGACTGATTTTGTTTCCTTTTTTATGGCTTTGACTTCCTTAGATTTAGCATTGTTCATGTTGCCTTTGATCTCGTTTCCATTCAGATATCCTTGCCTTTGAACTTTCCTTGAAGTAGTTCTTCTTTATGATTTCCTACAATCAAATAGATACGATTAGATTTGCACTATTATCGTCATTGAAACTTAGATGTAATAATTTACACATTAGTCTTCAAAATATATGAGCATCTGAAACCAACTACACATAGAAAATTCTCTTTCAATAGTACTGACTGATTATATTGAACATTAAACTGTAGTTATAAAGCATTTAACGATTGTAAGGAAATTGCAACAGAAAGCTAAGAAGAAATAGGATAGGCAATCAGAAAGAGATGAGAACTAGAAAGAATAGAGGATGAGATACATACTCAGAAGATAGGTGAGAAACAGAGACTTGAGTCGAAGGTGTAACATAATTCGCATCCTTCTTTCTTTTTAAACCTTAGTCCTTTTTAACCACTTGGTAATTGGGTATGGATCCCAAATAAAACTCTCCAATAATTTACTTGACCCACTAATCCCAATTGACCTAATCTCATTCATCTCTTCTAGTCCATAGGCCCTTACGGAGTCAGCTTGATTCACACAACATATGAAACGAAAACTACTGTACTAGTCAGCTGGATATATGTCCTAAAGTTCTGTCCTGTAAGAATCTGGACCTCGTCCTAGAGTTTACTTGTATAAGTTTCGAAATCCATGACACTATATTGGCGAGATGGTTTTGCTTTTTCCTAAAACAAGAATGGAGATGTTACAACATTGATCTTAGTCTATAGGGATGGCAATGGTGCAGTGTGAATGCAGGGTGGTGCGGCTTTGAACATGTGCAGGTTGCAGGTTTGGGGCGGGTTCAAATCCCGACACAAAATTAAGAAAGAGATGAATCTATTCAACACAAATCTTATTGTTGTATTGGTGAAAAATCTTTTTGCTGGCCATTTTAAAATCAACGCCATCCCCTCGAACACACCCCCTACCCCCGGGAGAGGAAAAAAAGCAGTTAATTAAGCAGATGAATGACAAGTATGCTTTGATAGTTGAACAAGGAAATGCCAACAATTTATTCTAAAAGAAATTCTTTTGATTTGTTTCGTCTATGTAATTCATCTAGATTAATTATTGTCTATTTTTTTTTCTCTCTCTGTTAAAGTCCTTATAGCTCAAAAGTATATTCTTCAGCAAGACGTATGATTGAAGCAACCGAAATGCCTCTAGTCTTAGGTTAAATTCCCAGATTTGAAATCCCAAAAGAAATATTCATATTGATAGATACTCACTCCGTTCACTTTTAGTTGTCAAGTATTCTAAAAATAAATTTTTATTTTTACTTGTCACTTTTCGCATATCAAGAAAAAAATAATTTATTTTTTCTATTTTGCCCTTAGCATTAATTACTAATGCCAAATCATTTTTCAAATCCATTAAGACTATACATCAATTAATATGAGTATCATGGTAAATTATGCATTTAATTTACTATTTCTTAAGGGTGTGCAAAGTCAATAATGGACAACTAAAAGTGAACGGAGAAAATACCTGAGAAAAAGGAAAATGAATTAGTTTAATGATATTAACTAGCTTAAACAGTTTGTGCAGAAAATTTAAAGTAATAAAAAAAACTTTTGTGAGGCGGTTGGACGGGTGCAGGTGCGGGGTAGGCGGACATAGGTGCACATGAAATTTTGTGGGTTAATGGCGCCGCACCGCCCCATTGCCATCCTAGATTGTCTATTTAAAAATATCAAATTCATTAGATACTAATAATGTTGTTAGTCTCTGGAGTGTTTTCTGGTCAATAGTGTCAGTTGTGAGTACTACATGTTCTATTAGTGAAAGCGCCACTGACGGGATATTTTTGACTGGTCTGTCTCTTTCATTTCGTGGAAATCGGGGGAAGGAGACTGAACTGAAATAAACACTAATATCTCTAAGAGGGACTTGGAGGCTGGAAAACAAGGAGGATAGGAGTTTCTTAGTGCTAACGGAAATAAACAGTAATGTGGTAAATTAAGAAAGAAAGACTTTAATTTGATGTGCTAAAATAGATTGTTAATTAAGAGACAAGTTCTTGCATTTGTTCATAGTTTAAGGTGATGGATAAGATGAAATCTTTCAGCCTCTCTACTTTTAGTTTGTTGGGAGCTCAATAACAGTTCCTTCTCCTATAGTGTTGTTTTTCCTTTTGCTTTGAGAATTCTGAATTCATGCAAGTTTTGCCATTTTTTTGACATATATTTGATGAATCAAGGAGTAAATAATTGTCAAGATAATTCTTGAAGAGGCAAAATTACGAACAAATGAAGACAGAGGAAGAAAATGTCAAAGTAAAACCAAGTCAAAATTGTGTACTCCAACTTATGGAAGAGGGCATTTGTGACCCTACAGTAAACATGTCTCTTTTGCCCTTATGAAAACGTCAACCTGGTTGTCCTGTTCTTCCCTCAGTTCTGGCATTGCATTTATAAATTGACCATTTAATGATATCAAACTCATGATTAAGACTTTAGAATGTCAATTTTGGTATTAGTGAAAGTCGGTCAATTTGTACGAAGTATATTTTTGAGTGGTTGTCTGCTGCATTATTTTTTCCTGGAAAACTGCAACATGGCATGGACAGCCCTTATCATTTGTGCGATAACCCAGAGTCATTGCAACGTATGGAATACTAATTACGTCTACAACTTATTTGTACAAAAGAAGAAAAAAGAGGAAAAATAAGGGATGATTTTGACAACTAGCCACTTTTAAAATTTTATCAACAATTGTATAGTAATTGAAAAATAGCCATAACCAGGGCCGGAGTGAGAGTTTAGGTTATGGATTCGGTCGAACTCAGTAACTTTCATCCAAATTTTGTATTTGTCTAAAGAAACTCATTTAATATATACGAAATATTAATTTAAAACCTATTAATATAAAAGCCTAAAATCTCGAACTCATAAGTTTTAAATACTAACTCCGCCTCTGATCACAACTAAATAAAGCAGCAGTCACATGCTTTTATGTGATTTAGAGAAATAGCCACTTTTAGAATCTAATTAACATCGTTGTTTTAACTTCTAAGTCTTTCTTTAATAGTATTCCAACAACATTTGTAAATTGAGTATGCATCTCTACCTTCACAAGGTAGGGGTAAGATCTGCGTACATATTACCCTCTTTAGACCCCCACTTGTGAAAATACACCGAATATATTGTTGTTGTTAGTAAATTGAGCCTAAAGCCATTAAAGAAGATTTGGAAAAACATTGATAACACTTTTGCTGATTAGAGAAGAGCTGAATGGATGACTAACCCACGATATATCCTCTAAGGATTTTGTTGAAAATAAGCAAGTAGTAAGAAGGTTGAAAATTTATAAAATGTTATTAATCATAAGGCTTTAAATAGGCATATAAATAAAGTAGCAGACTCCTCCTACTACTAAAGTATTACTCTTACTAAAACTAATAGATCGAATATTCCAATAGATCAAATATTAAACTCCTCCTACAATTAAACAACTAATTATCCTAGAAAAAATTGTAGCAGTAATAGATGCAACATTCAACACTCCTCCTTTCTTCGGTTGGCGCAATCCAAAAGAGCTGCTCCTTCTCAATTTCTGCTTTGGCGGTTTGTGCTTGTGGATTCTTTTGAGTGTTTATGAACTTGCATCCTTCCGCAACAAGACTTTTTCTTTTCTTTTCTTTTTCTTTTTCTTTTTGGTTTTGTGCATAAATATCAGTCTCAATAATTTTATCTTGTTTGAAAGTGCGTCTATGTAAGTTTTCATTTGAGCAATAATAGGATTTGCAAGGAATGGTTGTAAGGATCTTTCTTTCATTATAACATTCCATAAATAATATGTTTCAATTTTACATATCAAATTTGATAGTTTTTACCGGTGAAAGTTTGTGAGGCATTCAAAGATAAACTATTGCTTCTCATGATTGCAAAATAAGATTAAAAGTTGATAAGGGTTAACATGGGTATGACTTATAAATCAACATGAGTATAATGGTTTAAAGTGGTTGAAATGGTTCTTTTTCAGTGAACTTACAAATCCATCAAGATTAATAGAGGCTCTGATACCACAATTAGGATTTTTCGAAAGAATGTAAGTAGCAAAATTACGTTTACTCATCCTTAGAAATTAGAGTAAAGAATATGTTCACTTAATGACTAGTAACATTAATATGAAAAATCAAAGGTGAAAGGGAATTGTGGGCTATAGCTTTCATTTGAAATTTCGATGGCAAGACACGTGCAAGACTGGTAAACAAAAATATTAACACTCATCTCTTAATGAGCTTTTCATGTAGTGTTTGCTATATATTCTAGATTTGGATTAAATTGTTTAAGTAAATTCTAGGCTGAGGAAGTGGTGAAATTCCTTGAGCTAATGGATTTTCAATGGAAAAGTGATCTTTACAATTAAGAATACTAAGACGATTAATTCAACATAGCCCTTTTGGATTATAAAGTAACTAGTAAATTTAATATGGTTGACGAGATCAAAAGTTACGATAGAAGTTCTTACTTAAGAGGTTCAAAACAGCCATTTTTGTCTAGATAGAAAACATTCTATATATCATGTCTATTCAAGTTTCACAAAAGCTCAATATATCGTAACTTATACAGAAAAAACCATCACACTCTATCATATGAGTGATGTCTAATATGAAGATTAACACCCCTTTTCATAATGTCCCTCTGCTTGGGATTTATGAATTTAGGCAAGATATAGAACAATCTAGTAGAGAGTATTTTTAAGATAATTATTATGTTAAATGAAACATAGCAAAGTTTGTGGATATAACTTAAACACATTAAAAGATATACTTTTGTCGACTAAGTTTGTGCTACAATATCATATACTAAGATCTTCATCTACACTGTCAACTAGTTAAAACTTTGCCTTTCTACTTTTCGTTTTAATTTCTTTGGTACTAATTTTTATTTTTATTTTTTTTAGTTCAAGAAGTAGAGAAAAGACTTAAATAATATATTTACAAATAGCCCCAAAATGCACAACATTTTAGGGTGTAGAATACTTTCACTAAAACAATAACACTCTTTTGAAAGAATTGGTGTGTTGTAGCGAGGGATAAAACTATGATATTAGTTATTGGTTTCAGACCAACCAGTAGCTTTTACTTAGACATGTATTTTATATTGAAAAAATCCATTAATATTTATGTACTTAATTAGGAACTCGATAACAAAAATAAGTTATGGGTTCAATTACAATTTCAGTACTATAAAGGGTCGTTAAGTTGGTGGGATAAGGAATAATATCGCAGAATTAGATATGAGATTAATTTATCACGCATTTGTTTGAATTTTCTGATTCAAAATTAGTAATCTCGGGATTAATTTATCTCACAACTACGGTATAATACTATCATACATTGAGGGTGGAAAAATAATCATGGGATTATGTTGTGTGCTAAATCAATCGAGCACACTACTATAGCTCTAAGGAACTAATTAATTTGAGGAGAATAGTCCCCGAACGATGCTACAACTATGGAAAATAGAGAAAGGTTGTGAATAGAGAAGAGAGAGGAGTTTATTATTAGTAAAATTGTTTCCCACTCTTTATAGTTGATTCACTTTATATCTTCCCCCAACCTCAACTACCAACTATCCTTTCCCCTTATTAACCGACTAACAACTTTTCTAACAGCTCTTAACCGTATAACTAACTTCTCTGTAGTGACTGAACTGCCCTTACTATTCCTATTCAATTGGCTATTGTACCCTCCTTATTACGTTGGTACACAAAAAAGTCCCCCTACTTAAAAATCTTTGTCCTCGAGGACAAAAGAAGGAAATTGCTGCTTAAAAGAATGAGCATCCAACCAAGTGCTATCCTCTTTCGGGCAATTAAACCATTTGACTAACAACATCTGCCTGCTATGCTTCATGATTTTCCTAGTCTCCAAATTTTGCTCCGGTTCCAAGATAACATGGCCATAAGAAGATAAAGCAACTGCTAGTCTGACACTGCTGGTGCATTACTAATGTGTTTTTTGAGATGAGAAACATAGAAAGTGAAGTGAATTTTAGTAGAGGGAGGTAGCTGTAATTGATAGGCAACATAATCAACTCTTTTGAGAATTGGGAATGGCCCAAAGTACTTGATGTTGAGTTTGTGGTAAGAATGTCCCTTCATTGATATTTGTCTATAAGGCTGTAACCTTCATACACCATATCACCAACTGCTTCCCTGAAAGACCTCTTCTTGTCCGCTTGTGTTTTCATCCTAGACTGAGCTACTGCTAGGTGATGCTTCAGGAACCTAATAGTGCTCTCTCTAGCTTGCAAACTCATGTAATAGGCAGCTGAATGGTGCAACTGGACACCTTGAACATCAAACAAGGACTGCCAAAGTTTTGTCATAAACACCACATCCCTATTAATCACGATGGTTTGAGGCAGACCATGCAGTTTGTATATGTTCTCTAATAATGCATGTGCTACTGAAGCTTCAGTATAGGGGTGTTTCAAATAATTGAAGTGGGCATATTTGCTCAGCCTTTCCACCACTACCATAACCACTGATATGCCTTGGGATTTGGGTAACCCCTCTATAAAATCAATAGTGATATCTTGACATACCTTCTTAGGGATTGGCAGAGGTTGAAACAGTCCGGGACTCTTTGCATGCTCTCCTTTGCACTTCTGGTATACTTCACGCCTTTTAACATGTTCATACACATCTACCTTCAATTTTCTCCAATAGTACACTTGGCTGGCCTTTTGCAAGGTTGCAGCTATACCAAAATGGCCCCCTACTGCTCCATCACCTGTTGTAGTATCTCCTTTCTCAGTTCTTTATCTGCACCTACTACTATTCTTCCCTTCTTGTAAAGCACCTCATCATTCAACAAATATAGGGGATTCATCATGGGATTCTACTGTAACTGTTGTAAGATTTGTTGCAAATGATCATCAGCAACATAGGACGTTCTGATCCTCTCAACAAAGTCAGAAGAGATATGGGATATAGTGTGTAGTTGTACTTGTGTT
>AWOL01S0113350.1:0-15449 GCA_000715115.1 Nicotiana otophora
CACCTCTGCACAACACCAAGGAAAAGGACAACAGATATTTTCAACTATATGATTATGAAAAATTCAACTGGAGAATAGAGATCTATCAATTAACACACCTTGATTGGGTGCTGCGACACATGTTTGCAACCCTGGCATTGCAATCTCAACACAATCTTCTTTGTGGTTTTTGCCTGGTTTGGAATGGCAAAAGAAAGAGAAGCAGATCAGTTATAAAAAAAACTAGCCTTGAATGTCTAACATCTATGCCCACCCACAGTAATACAGACAATGGCGCTTAATCACTGGAATCTTCTTATTTCTCTCCCTCTTTCTCGATTTATCCAATAACTAATATTCCATATTTCTGTTTTAAGTAGATTAAGTTATTGAATGTTAATTGAATTTTAGATTGAAAATGGTCTAAGAGCTTGTACGGTTTAGTTGAATTAATTGCTAGAGTTGATTTTATGAATTAGCAGATATGCGTTTGGATAGAAGTGTTGAATCTGAAAATAAATAGTTTATGTATTTGGTAAAAAGTGCCGATAAACACTTACTTTGTCAAAATAACTTAAATGTCCTTAGAATTGCTAACACTAAAAAGTAGCTATTGCAAGATTTTTTGTTTTAATTCAATTCAAATACAAATTTACTTATGCTCAATTCACTTTAATTGTTCAACTAATTAGATATGATTAGTTTGAGATGAATCTCAAATTCGGGATGGAAGCCAACAAATCCACATCTTTTTTATAGCCTCACGTTATATTCTCAAACATCAAGAAAAGAAAAATCCAAGGGGACGTTTACTATTTTGCATATATATGAGAGAATATAACAAAGCAAACTTTGAAAATAGAACCTCCCAACTGGCAAAATAATTTAAAAAGTGTTCTAAAGTTGGTTTGACAAGCTCGTAGCTTACCCAAACAAAAAGTGACTTCAAAATCAAGTGGGTTTAGGCCAAAATAAGCCAAAAGACATAAGTTGTGCACCCCACACTTATGGATTTTTAGCTTAAAAGCTNCTTTTATTTTGGTGTTTACAAAAGTGACTTCAAAATCAAGTGCGTTTAGGCCAAAATAAGCCAAAAGACATAAGTTGTGCACCCCACACTTATGGATTTTTAGCTTAAAAGCTCTTTTGGTTTGACCAAGCATCTTACCTTGTTATCCCTTTACATTTTTAATCAAATACCCTTTGGCCTTTGCTGCCAGCTTTTGGCTCTCTAGTGGTTTACCAATATGAGAACATCTCTATGAAATAATATATTCTTTTAAGATTTCATGCAACAACATGTATTTATAAATTTATTTGAGGTTTGAATCAACAAAAACTTAATTTCCATATTACTATTTCACATGAGTAATTTTTAGCTTCTTCTTTTTCAGGACATCCTGATATGCATATTTTGTATCATTAGTAAGATTCTTAGTTATTTTTCTCATTTTTTTCATTCCCTTGCCAAATACAAATTGTCACTAAATCTCAACCTACAACTCTATAAAGCTTCTGTTATTTTTTTTTAATATTTCTAAGTCTAATCAGGCATTTGTGCAAACTCATTATGTTAATGCAGGTTGATCTATGTCCATATAAAAGTTGGTATTAGGTTCTGAATGGAGTATTTTGTTTGAGTTCTTTAATTTTGTTATGGTTAAACATGTGTATGGTTTAACTGACACTTGATATTGTATAATCTTTCTCTTATATACTTTGAATTTTCATAAATTTGCAGGGGTTTTAGTGTTGTTAGAGCAACAATTTTTTTGTTAACTATTTAAATTTTAGCAAATTTACTCAAATATAATCTAAAAATATATAGTATCCTGTTCTTGCTTAAGAGTTTTTCAAGATCTTTATTAAAATTAAAACCATCATCCTCTGTATTGAATACCGACAAGAGGGGTTGCCCAGATGGTTAGCACCCTCACCTACCTACAACCTCAAGGTAGGTGGGTTCGAGTCACCAAAGGAGCAATAGCTCCAACAAAGGGGATCAAACGGGAATCAAAGGGGAGGGGAATAAAAAAGAAGAATTATCAGATTTATGATTTATATTTATCAAATACTCCTATAGCTTTATCTAAGCAGTTTAGGACATAAAGTGAATTGAGACATAAATCAATTTGTACTATATTGGAATCAAGTTGGAACTAAAAAACTTGCAATAATAAGCTCTATTTTAGTCTAAACAAATTTAACGGAATTTAAGTTACTTTAACATAAAAAGGGGTTTATCCAAACATATCAACTAAACATGTAACTTCTTATTCGTATAATCAGCTTCAACACTTAAAAGATGATTTTTGGCACTTGCTGATAAGCCAAACATGCTCTTAATTTCTTATGGTGCTTAATTATATACTAATGCCAGTAGAAATACAGAAAACTTCAAGCGTTAGTAAACCTAAATTATTGAATATTGGATTGAGATCAGTCGAAATAGATCGGCATGGATAGTGAAGATTCATACAGACTAGCATGTTATTGAAGCATGTAAGTTTTTTTTATGTTAGCAAATGCTTCTCACCTTTTTGTGGAAGACGGGCTTTGTTTGACCACCATATCCAGACTGTTTGCGATCATAACGACGCTTTCCTTGAGCAGCTAAGCTATCTTTTCCCTTCTTGTATTGGGTGACCTTATGCAAAGTGTGTTTCTTACACTCCTTTGACTTACAGTAGGTCTTCTTTGTCTTAGGAACGTTCACCTTCGACATTTTTCATTCAGAACTCAGTTAATCCAACAAATAACATATCAAAACATTAAATATCACTCAAACCTAGACATCCTCGAGAAAAAAAAATCATAATCAATAGCAGGAATTGTACATCTAACATAATGTATTCGACAATTTGTATTTTACGAGAAAATGAAACAACATCAGATATGGAAAATCAAGTATTACCATTGTTGACGGAGAAGAGTTAGACAGAAATGGCAGAGGGAATTGTCGCCGTTGAAAAGCCCTTTGATATATGAAAGACTAGTTTTTGTAGTGCAGCTTAGGGTTAGTGAGAAGAGTGTGCTATGAGGGTGGATTTGTTCGTGGGCCGAGTAGACTGGGCCAGAGAAAAGATATGTTCTTGGGCCTAACTGACTTTACGGGTCAGACATGAAGAAGATTCAGTTCGGGCTTGATGAAAAGATTTTTTTTTGTTCCTATACAATAT
The DNA here is from genome assembly GCA_000715115.1 of Nicotiana otophora. Classification (NCBI taxonomy): domain Eukaryota; kingdom Viridiplantae; phylum Streptophyta; class Magnoliopsida; order Solanales; family Solanaceae; genus Nicotiana; species Nicotiana otophora. The sequence continues at coordinate 3,159 of AWOL01S0113350.1, forward strand.
TTAAATCTTATTTATTAAAATTGTTTTAAATTTGTATATTACTTAACTTAACTGTATTTTTTTTTTATAAATTATATACAATCAATTATTAGTGTCTTAAATTAGGGGATTTAGTTATATCTTTTTTCTTTTTTTTCTCCTCTCCTCTCCTCTTTACTTATGGGTCTAGATTAGCTCGAGTAGTTGATACTCTAGTAATTATCAATTGGGTTCTATTTAGAAGGCTATGATTGTTTCCTCAAATTTCTTCATTTTCTTGGTCACGAAATCTCCATTACAACCCACCTGCCAATGTTTAGTTTCTAACTTAACAAAATTCCTCAAATCTGAAAGAAACTCATATGCAAACCGTGGTCCAAATCAATATCTTTTCATCTCCCTCCTATTCTTAAAATACTCAAAAGGAGTCTATATCTCCATCACTAAAATACTTTTGTGTTCAACCCAAGAGGAGTTACAGAAACGGAAAACAGATTAGATTTCTGAGTATGGGAACTAAAGTGGATATAGAACTATGAATTTTTATCGAATAAAGTAAATTTTTTGTTTTTGAAAATCAAGTAGCTAAATAAAGTAATTGAGGAGAAAACGAAAATGAACGAAGAAGGTAAAAAGATAATTCGGTGAACAAATCAAACATCTAATTCATATTTGTAATGTTTCTCGGTTAAACCGTGAGCAAGAAAATAAAAAAAGTGAAGCAAACAATCATGACTTTTTAAATTATGGATGGACAAATGGCCTTAAATTAGAATCCTATTGATAATTACAGGAGCTTCAACTACTGGAGCTAATCTAGACCCTTTCCTTATTTTCATTTTCTGCCATATTTTTTCATATACAATCCATTTTTTCTTTTTTCTATCCTCTTATCTTTCCCTATTCTCTGCCGCATACAAACAATACAACAACGACAATAACAACCCAGTATAATCCCACTAGTGGGGTCTGGGGAGGGTAGTGTGTACGCAGACCTTACTCCTACCCTGAGGTAGAGAGGTTGTTTCCAATAGACCCTCGGCATCCTTCCCTCCAAGAACTCCCCACCCTTGCTCTGCCGCATACAAAGTAAAAATAAAATTTCATACAAATTTGATACATCTATAACAATATATACATTAAAAATAAATTTTATACAACTAATTATATAATATACAACTTATTTACAACTTATCTACAACTTTCATACATCATTTCTACCTAGTTAAATACAACTACAATATCATACAACTTAAATATAATTTTCATACAAATTTTATACAATATGTCCTTTGTATATATTTTGTAAGTGGTGTGTTATAATTCCTCTCTGAAATTCCAATCAAAACTTGCCCTCTTAATATAATTTTGATATATATCAACAACTTTATGTAAAAAGATAATATTTATAACTTAAATACAAATTTTATATAATGACTCATTCATTATACAACTATTTTTTAGCTTTCATACAATATTCAAATAAAAATATATATAATTATAATAGAATACAACTTAAATACAGTTTATATACAACTTTAATACAATTTCGTACGTATAGTGTATGTCATGTGTTCTTCTCCTTCTTCTTCTTCTTATTCGAGTTTCAATCTGAAATTCAGCCAAAATCAAGTCTAATTTTCACCAAACACCCTCAAAATTGAGATATAAAACTTCAAAAAATATTCTCAATTGTTTACAACAACATCCAATCCAAACAAACAAATAATAGTTTTTGAAAACTCAAATTCGAATTCAAAGCTTTAAAGTTTTTTTATGGCTGTCAATGGTGGAGAATCAAACACCTTCAAAATTTATTGATTGACAATTTCAATTCGAACACCAATTGTGCAACATGAGAGAAAATTGCTAAGTTAAAATTCTACATTAAAACAATTGAAATTCATGGATAAAAAAAGAGAATAAAAAATAATGAAAAACGAAGGAAGAAAAATTGGGGAAAAAATAGAAAAAGAAAAGAAAGAGAGAGAGAGAGAGAGACACACACAGAGAACATGGATGGGAAAATAAACGATTCCCTATTCAATTCCTAATATAAATGGATATTCATTAATACTATTTTGTATATAATTGGTAAATTATATATGCCCATGTAATTAAGTTAAAACTTAATTAAGGAGGGTAAATAAGTTTCATATACAGTATAGGTAGGTAAAAGCCCCTTCATGAAATAATTCTTTAAAACTAAGTGCAAGTATTATTACTGATTTCCAAATGTTCTGTTGAGAAATTTTTGGAATGTAAGCATAAACAGATCCAGATGCATTCTTTCTTCTCATCTCTTTGCTTAGTAGAGCATTTGAAGGAAAAATTATTTTATTAAATCTCTGAATATTCTCTACAATACACCATAAAATCTCCACACCTAAAAATAGCTAGTAATATTTCTATTTATAATAGTACAAAATATATTTTAACTAAAAATTAAAAAACATATTCTTATATAGTTCTGACTTCAAATTTTAATTAAGCATAAGTTAAATGAACTTGCAAATACCAAATTCTAAATTATTTAGGTAATTATTTAAATATTCTATTATAACTTTGAATTAATCCTCCAACAAGTTCAAGTTGTTTATGAAGGTTTTGGGTCACTTCAATCATCACTTTAAGGTCTAAGCAAGAAATTCAAATTTTTACATATGGTACGCATGACATCCTCTGATATAGTAACTTTTATACTCGTAAGGTCATATTAAAGTTCAAGAGTAAAATTCTTATAAATCGATGTTGACCTTAAAATTTTAAGTTAGATACTCGATTTCTATTCACAAAATTTTGTTAGAGATTAACTTTTTGCTCATACTCACACTAATAAGTTTGTAGTAAAGTTCAAGTGTAAAACACAAAGTCAAGCTACTAAAAGGTGTGGTTTGTATAATATCTCAAAGTGCACATACAAAAGCATTTGAAGAGGTTTATTTTTAGGCACTCCGTTTATTAATTGAATAGTCTCTTGTAGAAATGCAGGGTAAGACTGTGTACAATAGATCTTTATGGTCCGGTCTTTTTTCGGACCCTGCACATAGCGGGAGTTTAGTATACCATGCTGCCCTTTTTACTCCATCTATTAATTTAAAATTTTTAGATATAAGTTATTNTATTAAAACAACTAAAATTCATTGATAAAAAAAAGGATAAAAAATAGTGAAAAATGAAGGAAGAAAAATTGGGAAAAGAACAAAAAAGGAGAGAAAGAGAGAGAGAGACACACACACACACAAGGAGAGAGAGATAGAAGGGATGGAGAAATAAATGATTCCTTATTCAATACCTAATATAAATGGATATTCATTAATACTATTTTGTATATAATTGGTAAATTGTATATGCCCTTGTAATTATGTTAAAACTTAATCAGGGAAGATAAAAAAGTTTCATATGTAGTTACAGGTAGATAAAAGTCCCCTTATGAAATAATTCTTTAAAACTAAGTGCAAGTATTATTACTGATTTCCAAATGTTCCGTTGAGAAATATTTGGAATGTAAGCATAAACAGATCCAGATGCATTATTTCTTCTCATCTTTTTGTTTAGTAGAGCATTTGAAGGAAAACTTATTTTATTAAATCTCTGAATATTCTCTACAATACTCCATAAAATCTCCACACCTAAAAATAGCTAGTAATATTTCTATTTATAATAGTACGATACTACGAAATATATTTTAACTAAAAAGTAAAAAACTTATTCTTATACAGTTCTGACTTCAAATTCTAATTAAGCATAAACTAAATGAACTTGCAAATATCAAATCCTAAATCATTTAGGTAATTATTTAAATATTCTACTATAACTTTGAATTAATCCTCCAGTATGTTCAAGTTGTTTATGAAGGTTTTGGGTCACTTCATTCATTAAGCAAGAAATTCAAATTTTTACATATGGTACGCATGACATCCTCTGATATAGTAACTTTTATACTCGTTGTTAGGATCGGGGAACCCAGGTAGTGCAGAATTTAGTCAAACAACGTTATAATGACAATAATAAAGACAATGCAAGTTGATAATAATGACAATTAAAGTAGATAAAGAAGACACAAATTTAACGTGGTTCGGTCAAAGTGACCTACGTCCACAAGCAGAGAGGAGCAATTTTACTATAACAATAAGAGTATAAAATTAGAGTAAACACTCTAATTAATCTCAAAAACCCTAAGAGAATAACCTCACAAGATCACTCCAAAGAAAGGGTTCACACAAGTGCTTCCCTACACTTAACTCTCATACAAAACACTCTTAATAAAGGAAGAAAGGAAGAAACAAGAAATGAAGACTCAAGTCTTGTTGGTGTGTCTAAAATGAACTAATGGCCTTCTTTTTTATTTGCAAAAAAGTCTTGGCCTCTTAGGTGTAAAAGAAGAGATACAACTTGTGCAAATGATGTCCACCACATAATACAATATTTTTGGGTCCCAAAGAATATTACCAACAAAGTCTACACTTTGCAAAGATGCTTATGCTTTTGTGAAATGGACTCCATTAGCTAGAAAATTAGCCATAATTACAAATCTCCATATTGGCCTAATTTTGGCTGATATAGTAAGTTTGTTCCACCTTTTCCGCAAAAGCCCCAATAGGCATATGTCAAAATTTAATGCCATCAAAATCAGATAAGTTGTCTGATACCGAAACTGTAGTAGGGCCTATAACAGTTGAGCCCAATAAAGTATACAAAGAACCAGATCTGCGTGCTTTTATGATCACAAGAGCACCTTGAAAACTTTTTAGAACTCCACCTTCACTAGTGAATTTGCACCCAAGGGATTCTAAAGTACCCAAAGAGATGAGATTTTTCTTAAAGTCAAGAATATGTCTAACATCGGTGATAATTCTTACCATACTATCGTGCATTTTGATTCGGACTGTACCTTTGCCAATAACGTTACAAGTAACATTGTTACCCAGTTGGACAACTCCACATGCGACTGAATCATATGTAGAAATAAATCCTTGCTGTGACACATATGATATGAACAACCGGAATCTAAATCCACTCATTGTTTAATTTGAAACTAGTTTCAGTTGCTAAAAATATAGTTCCCCCAATCTCATCAGTTGCTACACTAGCTTCAGCGTTGTCAGTATTTTTGTGCTCATTTTTACTTTCTTTATGCTTTTCTTTATTTTTCAGTTTATAGCATTCAGAGATAATGTGATATTTTTTATGACAATATCAACACTCTAAATTATTGTATCTGGATATGGAATCGAATTTGCCCCTAACAAACAAGTCAATTTCCGCTTGAGTTCCACTAGCTTCCCCAGTAATATCACTATCTATCTGTTCTTTTAATTTTAAGATAGATTTAATATCCTTATAAGAGATATTATCCTTTGCATAAAGTATAGTATCTCTTATATGCTTAAAAGATGGGGGTAGAGAATAAAGCAGTAACACGACTTGATCCTCATCTTTAATTTCAGCATCTATATTACTCAAATCCATAAGAATAGAATCAAAGGTGTCAAGATGAGAGAGAATAGATGTATCTTCACCCATACGAATTGTATAAAGCTTCTGCTTCAGGTAAAGTCTATTTTGCACTATCCTCTTCATATATAAAGTTTTTAATTTTTCCCACATGCCTTTGGCTGTGGTTTCTACAGAAACTTCACGTAAAACCTCATTTGAGAGATTTTAAAATAATACATGTTTTTATCTTTTTGTCTATAACGGTAAACTCCTCATCCGTCATTTTATCTGCCTTTTTCTTCTTTCCTTGCAATGCTAAATCTAAGCCATCCTGAATTAGAATAACTTTCATCTTTAATTGTCATATTCCGAAGTTTGTACTTCGATCAAATTTTTCAACATAAGTCTTTGTTAAAGTCATATTGACTACTGAAACAAACACAGTTAAATCCGGCTTTGATACCAATTTGTTAGGATCGGGAACCTGGTAGTGTGGAATTTATCCAAACAATGTTATAATGACAATAACAAAGATAATGAAAGTTGATAATAACGGCAATTAAAGTAGATAAAGAAGACACAAATTTAACGTGGTTTGGTCAAAATGACCTACGTCCACAAGCGGAGATGAGCAATTTTACTATACCAATAAGAGTATAAAATTAGAGTAAACATTCTAATTAATCCCAAAAATCCTAAGAGAATAACCTCACAAGATCACTCCAAAGAAAGGGTTCACACAAGTGTTTCCCTACACTTAACTCTCATACAAAACACTCTTAATAAAGGAAGAAAGGAACAAACAAGAAATGAAGACTCAAGTCTTGTTGGTGTGTCTAAAATGAACTAATGGCCTTCCTTTTTATAGACAAAAAAGTCTTGGCTTCTTAGGTGTAAAAGAAGAGATACAACTTGTGCAAATGATGTCCACCACATAATGCAATATTTTTGGGTCCCAAAGAATATTGCCAACAAAGTCTACACTTTGCAAAGATGCTTATGCATTTGTGAAATGGACTCCATTAGCTAGAAAATTGGCCATAATTACAAATCTCCATATTGGCCTAATTTTGGATGATATAGTAAGTTTGTTCCACCTCCTCCGCAAAAGCCCCAATAGGCATATGTCAAAATTTAATGCCATCAAAATCAGACAAGTTGTCTAATACTTAAACTGTAGTAGAGCCTATAACAGTGGAGCCCAATAAAGTATACAAAGAACCAGATCTGCGTGCTTTTATGATCACAAGAGCACCTTGAAAACTTTTTAGAACTCCACCTTCACTAGTGAATTTGCACCCAAGGGATTCTAAAGTACCCAAAGAGATGAGATTTTTCTTAAAGTCAAGAATATGTCTAACATCGGTGATAATTCTTACCATACTATCGTGCATTTTGATTCGGACTGTACCTTTGCCAATAACGTTACAAGTAACATTGTTACCCAGTTGGACAACTCCACATGCGACTGAATCATATGTAGAAATAAATCCTTGCTGTGACACATATGATATGAACAACCGGAATCTAAATCCACTCATTGTTTAATTTGAAACTAGTTTCAGTTGCTAAAAATATAGTTCCCCCAATCTCATCAGTTGCTACACTAGCTTCAGCGTTGTCAGTATTTTTGTGCTCATTTTTACTTTCTTTATGCTTTTCTTTATTTTTCAGTTTATAGCATTCAGAGATAATGTGATATTTTTTATGACAATATCAACACTCTAAATTATTGTATCTGGATATGGAATCGAATTTGCCCCTAACAAACAAGTCAATTTCCGCTTGAGTTCCACTAGCTTCCCCAGTAATATCACTATCTATCTGTTCTTTTAATTTTAAGATAGATTTAATATCCTTATAAGAGATATTATCCTTTGCATAAAGTATAGTATCTCTTATATGCTTAAAAGATGGGGGTAGAGAATAAAGCAGTAACACGACTTGATCCTCATCTTTAATTTCAGCATCTATATTACTCAAATCCATAAGAATAGAATCAAAGGTGTCAAGATGAGAGAGAATAGATGTATCTTCACCCATACGAATTGTATAAAGCTTCTGCTTCAGGTAAAGTCTATTTTGCACTATCCTCTTCATATATAAAGTTTTTAATTTTTCCCACATGCCTTTGGCTGTGGTTTCTACAGAAACTTCACGTAAAACCTCATTTGAGAGATTTTAAAATAATACATGTTTTTATCTTTTTGTCTATAACGGTAAACTCCTCATCCGTCATTTTATCTGCCTTTTTCTTCTTTCCTTGCAATGCTAAATCTAAGCCATCCTGAATTAGAATAACTTTCATCTTTAATTGTCATATTCCGAAGTTTGTACTTCGATCAAATTTTTCAACATAAGTCTTTGTTAAAGTCATATTGACTACTGAAACAAACACAGTTAAATCCGGCTTTGATACCAATTTGTTAGGATCGGGAACCTGGTAGTGTGGAATTTATCCAAACAATGTTATAATGACAATAACAAAGATAATGAAAGTTGATAATAACGGCAATTAAAGTAGATAAAGAAGACACAAATTTAACGTGGTTTGGTCAAAATGACCTACGTCCACAAGCGGAGATGAGCAATTTTACTATACCAATAAGAGTATAAAATTAGAGTAAACATTCTAATTAATCCCAAAAATCCTAAGAGAATAACCTCACAAGATCACTCCAAAGAAAGGGTTCACACAAGTGTTTCCCTACACTTAACTCTCATACAAAACACTCTTAATAAAGGAAGAAAGGAACAAACAAGAAATGAAGACTCAAGTCTTGTTGGTGTGTCTAAAATGAACTAATGGCCTTCCTTTTTATAGACAAAAAAGTCTTGGCTTCTTAGGTGTAAAAGAAGAGATACAACTTGTGCAAATGATGTCCACCACATAATGCAATATTTTTGGGTCCCAAAGAATATTGCCAACAAAGTCTACACTTTGCAAAGATGCTTATGCATTTGTGAAATGGACTCCATTAGCTAGAAAATTGGCCATAATTACAAATCTCCATATTGGCCTAATTTTGGATGATATAGTAAGTTTGTTCCACCTCCTCCGCAAAAGCCCCAATAGGCATATGTCAAAATTTAATGCCATCAAAATCAGACAAGTTGTCTAATACTTAAACTGTAGTAGAGCCTATAACAGTGGAGCCCAATAAAGTATACAAAGAACCAGATCTGCGTGCTTTCATGATCACAAGAGCACCTTGAAAACTTTTTAGAACTCCACCTTCACTAGTGAATTTGCACCCAAGGGATTCTAAAGTACCCAAAGAGATGAGATTTTTCTTAAAGTCAAGAACATGTCTAACATCGGTGAGAATTCTCACCATACTATCGTGCATTTTGATTCGGACTGTACCTTTGCCAATAACGTTACAAGTAACATTGTTACCCAGTTGGACAACTCCACATGCAACTGAATCATATGTAGAAAATAAATCTTTGCTATGACACATATGATATGAATAACCGGAATCTAAAATCCACTCATTGTTTAATTTGAAACTAGTTTCAGTTGCTAAAAATATAGTTCCCCTAATCTTATCAGTTGCTATACTAGCTTCAGCGGTGTCAGTATTTTTGTGCTCATTTTGTTTTCTTTATGCTTTTCCTTATTTTTCAGTTTATAGCATTCAGAGATAATGTGATATTTTTTATGACAATAACGACACTCTAAATTATTGTATCTGGATATGGAGTCGTATTTGCCCCTAACAAACAAGCCAACTTCCGCTTGAGTTCCACTAACTTACCTAGTAATATCACTATCTATTTGTTCTTTTAATTTTAAGATAGAATTAATATCCTTATAAGATATATTATCATTTGCATAAAGCATAGTATCTCTTATATGCTTAAAAGATGGGGGTAGAGAACAAAGCAGTAACACGACTTGATCTTCATCTTTAATTTCAGCATCTATATTATACAATCGATTATTAGTGTCTTAAATTAGGGAATTTAGTTATATCCTTTTTCTTTTTTCTCTCCTCTCCTCTCTCCTCTCCTCTTTACTTATGGGTCTAAATTAGCTCGAGTAGTTGATACTCTAGTAATTATCAATTGGGTTCTATTTAGAAGGCTATGATTGTTTCCTCAAATTTCTTCATTTTCTTGGTCACGAAATCTCCATTACAACCCACCTGCCAATGTTTAGTTTCTAACTTAACAAAATTCCTCAAATCTGAAAGAAACTCATATGTAAACCGTGGTCCAAATCAATATCTTTTCATCTCCCTCCTATTCTTAAAATTACTCAAAAGGAGTCTATATCTCCATCACTAAAATACTTTTGTGTTCAACCCAAGAGGAGTTACAGAAACGGAAAACAGATTAAATTTCTGAGTATGGGACTAAAGTGGATATAGAACTATGAATTTTTATCGAATAAAGAAAATTTTTTGTTTTTGAATATCAAGTAGCTAAATAAAGTTATTGAGGAGAAAACGAAAATGAACGAAGAAGGTAAAAAGATAATTCGGTGAACAAATCAAAAATCTAATTCATATTTGTTATGTTTCTTGGTTAAACCGTGAGCAAGAAAATAAAGAAAGTGAAGCAAACAATCATGACTTTTTAAATTATGGATGGACAAATGGCCAATCCTATTGATAATTACAGGAGCTTCAACTACTGGAGCTAATCTAGACCCTTTCCTTATTTTCATTTTCTGCCATATTTTTTCATATACAATCCATTTCTTCTTTTTTCTATCCTCTTATCTTTTCCTATTCTCTGCCGCATACGAAGTAAAAATAAAATTTCATACAAATTTGATATATCTACAACAATATATACACTAAAAATAAATTTTATACAACTAATTATATAGTATATAATTTATTTACAACTTATCTATAACTTTCATACATCATTTCTACCTAGTTAAATACAACTACAATATCATACAACTTAAATATAATTTTCATACAAATTTAATACAATATGACCTTTGTATGTATTTTGTATATATTTTGTAAGTGGTGTGTTCTTCTTCCTCTCTGAAATTCCAATCAAAACTTCCCCTCTTAATATAATTTTGATACATATCAACAACTTTATGTAAAAAGATAATATTTATAACTTAAATACAAATTTTATATAATGATTCATTTATTATACAACTATTTTTTAGCTTTCATACAACATTCAAATAAAAATATATATAATTACAATAGAATACAACTTAAATACAGTTTATATACAACTTTAATACAATTTCGTACGTATAGTGTATGTCATGTGTTCTTCTTCTTCTTCTTCTTCTTTTTCTTCTTCTTCTTCTTCTTCTTCTTCTTCTTCTTCTTCTTCTTATTATTATTATTATTATTATTATTATTATTATTCGAGTTTTAATCTGAAATTCAGCCAAAATCAAGTCTAATATTCACCAAACACCCTCAAAATTGAGATATAAAACTTCAAAAAATATTCTCAATTATTTACAACAACATCCAATCCAAACAAACAAATAATAGTTTTTGAAAACTCAAATTCGAATTCAAAGCTTTGAAGTTTTTTCATGGTTGTCAATGGTGGAGAATCAAACACCTTCAAAATTTATTGATTGACAATTTCAATTCGAACACCAATTGTACAACATGAGAGAAAATTGCTAAGTTAAAATTCTATATTAAAATAATTGAAATTCATTGATAAAAAAAGAGGATAAAAAATAATGAAAAACGAAGGAAGAAAAATTGGAGAAAAAACAGAAAAAGGAAAGAAAGAGAGAGAGACACACACACACACAGAGAACATGCATGGGAAAATAAACGATTCCTTATTCAATTCCTAATATAAAAGGATACTCATTAATACTATTTTGTATATAATTGATAAATTATATATGCCCATGTAATTAAGTTAAAACTTAATTAAGGAGGGTAAATAAGTTTCATATATAGTATAGGCAGGTAAAAGCCCCTTCATGAAATAATTCTTTAAAACTAAGTGCAAGTATTATTACTGATTTCCAAATGTTCTGTTGAGAAATGTTTGGAATGTAAGCATAAACAGATCCAGATGCATTCTTTCTTCTCATCTCTTTGCTTAGTAGAGCATTTGAAGGAAAAATTATTTTATTAAATCTCTCAATATTCTCTACAATACACCATAAAATCTCCACACCTAAAAATAGCTAGTAATATTTCTATTTATAATAGTACGAAATATATTTTAACTAAAAATTAAAAAACATATTCTTATATAGTTCTGACTTCAAATTTTAATTAAGCATAAATTAAATGAACTTGCAAATACCAAATTCTAAATTATTTAGGTAATTATTTAAATATTCTATTATAACTTTGAATTAATCCTCCAACAAGTTCAAGTTATTTATGAAGGTTTTGGGTCACTTCAATCATCACTTTAAGGTCTAAGCAAGAAATTCAAATTTTTACATATGGTACGCATGACATCCTCTGATATAGTAACTTTTATACTCATAAGGTCATATTAAAGTTCAAGTGTAAAATTCTTATAAATCTATGTTGTCCTTAAAATTTTAAGTTAGATACTCGATTTCTATTCACAAAATTTTGTTAGAGCATAACTTTTTGCTCATACTCACACTAATAAGTTTGTAGTAAAGTTCAAAGTGTAAAACACAAAGTCAAGCTACTAAAAGGTGTGGTTTGTATAATATTTCAAAGTGCACGTGCAAAAGCATTTGAAGAGGTTTATTTTTAGGCAATCCGTTTATTAATTGAATAGTCTCTTGTAGAAATGCAGGGTAAGACTGTGTACAATAGATCTTTATGGTCCGGTCTTTTTCCGGACCCTGCACATAGCGGGAGCTTAGTATACCATGCTGCCCTTTTTACTCCATCTATTAATTTAAAATTTTTAGATATAAGTTAT
>AWOL01S0113356.1:0-20832 GCA_000715115.1 Nicotiana otophora
CTCATTATAGGAATTTGAGTTTTTATATTTACCGTTAGGTTTCCATCATCGCACTTCAGTAATTGTCATTAGTGGTGAGCCCAACCACTACGCCCACTGAGCTATAAATAATAGGCTTAACCATCATTGTAAAGGAGGATTTTCTGGACATCAAAGTAGAGATTCTAATACAGCATCTTGATATTATTTTTCTTTCTCTAGCTTGTTAATCTAATCATCATTGTGCCCGGAGACTCTGTTCTCAGGCTCATCAGATCTATAGTTCCATCTGCATTTTGAGCTAAGTATCTTGCATCCAAATTGATTGATTCATTATCTTTTGGGATCAAATTGATTCATCTGTCTAGAAACCACAAACAAATTCAACCGTACTAATTTTCCGGGTAAACAGTGGTGATACTCGAACCCAGGACCTCTGTCTGCTCTGACTGTCTGCTCTAACACCATGCATGCTGAAGTGTGTAACCATCTGTGATTCAACAACTCCAACCTTGTTTCCCTTTGTGATTCACTGCAGTATTAGGACTTGTCACATTTTGTTATACTTTTAGTAACTTAAGTATGTTCGAGTTAATTGCTTAGATGTTCACCCAACTTATGAGATATCCTCCTAAAGTCATTTTTGTATCTTTTAGGACAAGAAAATCACCCAACAATTGTCTGTTGACTCAGAAAATAAAAAAACACGTATTAACCCATTAAAATTCTATTTTTTAATAATAAAATTTGTTTTGCCTGTAGCATTTTTCCATCTAATTAACCCACCCAATAAGAAAATGGATTTACTATTATATAGGTGAAAATCGATNTACGTATTAACCCATTAAAATTCTATTTTTTAATAATAAAATTTGTTTTGCCTGTAGCATTTTCCATCTAATTAACCCACCCAATAAGAAAATGGATTTACTATTATATAGGTGAAAATCGATCATAGCTGCTATTTCATTGTCTCTGTTGGAAGATGATTTAATTTATTAATATAAAATCTTTCCAAAGCAGTACCAATTACTTTCTTTTCAAACATTGATGTTAAGAACCTTTTAAAACAATCACAATTACTGTTTTCAAACTACCGGCAAATTTTGTAATGTTGTAATCTACAAATTTGGAATCCAATTAGGAGGAGTAAGTTAATGTAATTAAGGTTAATTAACCTATTGACTGTATTTGCTTACATTTCTAAATGCTTGTTCCCGGAGTAAATTTATTTCATAAATTCTTTTATTTTAGTTTGATGCTCAAATGCTACTATGCATAGTTACGTTCTTGAAAATATGGTCGCAATTCAGGACTTAAAAGTTTACACTTTAGTTTCATTGTAATTTTAACTAAACCATAGCAAAAGTTAAAATATATAAACACATACGTCAAGCCGATAACACCTTAACTTGACTAATTTTTCTTGACATAATGAGAAGTTTATCAATATTATAAGAAATATATGTCATTACTTACACGTTGATGCAACATAAATTTAAGATTTTTTTGTAACTAATGTTGGTATCATTTATACTTGGTAATGCAAAGTCAAAGATTTCTTTGTGGTCTCTTTTTCTTCTTTACTTTTTTGTCTTTTGTGAAAAACAAAGTGTCCCTAGTTGGTTGTGGAAAGTCTTTTTCTACTCTTTATATTGATATGCTCTTTATTGGGTTTGTAAAGAGCTAGTAAAAGAGAGTGGCCTCGCGCACATGAGAAATTGATTCTGAAGGCAAAACATGTCAATTTGCCCCTCCCATTGCGTGTGAGATATACGTGAGGCCTAATCCAAATTTGATTTTGCTAAAATTATTTTTTCATGTTTTTGAGCTTACCAGAAAAGTGTCCAAATACATGCTTACCAGAATATGTCCAAATTCGTTCTCATTGAATTGAATTTTGTAACGTCTGATTTATAACTCCCTATTCAGTTCTCCTTCTTGTAACATCTCTAGCATCTTATCTATATTAGGAGCTGTTTTGTGAAGTTTTCAGACATATAAAACAGCTTCATCCTCTCTTCTTCTTCAACCGATTTCTAGGTAATTATTTTGTGCAAATTCCAAACTTTCAGCTCTGAGTGCACGTGTTTGGAGGTGTTGTGGAACCTTGGGACGCGACCGGTCTTTAGCGATTTGCACCCGAACGGGCCGAAATCGCTTTCAAATGACAGTGGCTTGCCACAACTATTTTTGTTCTTGTTTCCTTCTTGTTATTGGTTAATATTATCTACTATTTTTCTTACAACTAATGTAGAATAATGACTTTAGTATAACTCATAATGACCTTTGCCAAGACTGCTTTAAAACATTCTTAACAACAACAACAACAACAATAACAACATACTCACTGTAGTCTCACAAGTGAGGTCCGGGGAGGTTAGAGTGTACACAGACCTTACCCCTGTCTTTAATTTAATTTGAAAAGAATGTAATTGACATTGCTTTGGAAAGCTCTTTACATTAATATATTAAATCATCCTCCAACATAGATAATGAAATAGCAGTTATGATCACAATTTTTACTTATTTGAGACCAATTCTTTATAGGGTGGGTTAGAGGTATAACGGTCATAAGTCAAATGAATTTTTATTATTAAACAAATAGGGTTTTAATGGGGTTAATATGTGCGTTTATTTTTTAAGTCAAAAGATAATTGTTGGGTGATTTTATTGTCCTAAAAGAAACAAAAGTAACATTAATAGAATATTCTCATAAGTTGGGTTAACTCGGTATGTTCTTTACTATTTTAGTTGGATCAATGGAGTTGTTCTGCTTACACGATATATGCTTATGGTTCTATCATAGTGACGTTTGATAATGCCCCGACCTCGTGTCTTTGTATTGTACTTAAGAGAAATTTTCTTCTTATTCTTCTCCATATTTTAAATTACCTTTGCCTCTCAATCAGTTAAGCGAATGCAAATGCACAATTGTGTAATAAAATAAACTTTAACAACCAAAATACTCGAATTGTAACTGTGAGTTCAAATTCTCTATAGCCAGAACCCAGAAATAAGTTATCATCTCAATATTGTGAACGTAAACTTGACCAAATTGCAGGGGATTCGTTATAGTAGTGGCCCTTTATTTTGAACTTTTTAATCGACTCAACTCTCAACATTGATCTCGAACTCTCGAACTTTTTCTCTCTTCACCGAGTATTTGAAAAGTGGTTCTCAAAATATTGTGACATAAATTTATATGTTCTGAATATTCGATATTGGTGATTATACCGTAGGAGGCAATTAATGATATCAACCATATGAAAACTAATACTCCATCTGTTTTAATTTAAATCATACACTTTTTTTATTAGTTAGTTTCAAAAAAAATAACATATTTCCAAATTTGAAAATAATTTAACTTTAAACTTTTTATTTTATTAACTTTGCCCTTAATGAGAAGCTTTTATAGCCACATAAATGTCACGGCTCCATATAATTTTTGCCCTTCAAACTTGTAGAACCACATATTTCAAAAGTCTTCACTTTTTACCTTAAACTTTGTGCCAAACTATATCATCTAAATATTGGGTCCCGATGTAACGATTCGGCTGGTCGTTTTGAGTGTTGTAGCCCCGTTCCCCCATTTACTGCTTATTTTATGTTCAATGTCGTTATGTGACTTGCCGGGGTAGTTGCTTCGCTTTCAGGGATGTTTCGGAATGAGTTGAGACTTAGTCTCAAGGTTGGAAGCTTAAGTTGAAAAGGTAGACCGGATGTTGACTTATGTATAAACGACTCCGAAATAGAGTTTTGACGGGTCCGATAGCTGCGTAGGGTGATTTTGGATTTACAAATATGTCCGGATAGTGATTTGGAGGTCCGTAGTTGATTTAGTCTTGAAATCACAAAAGTTGGAAAATTAAAAGTTTTGGAAATTGAGAAGTTTGACCGAGAGTTGACTTTGTGGTTACCGGGCTCGAATTTTAGTTCCGGGAGTTGGAGTAGGTCTGTTGTGTCATTTATGACTAGGGTGCTAATTTTGAGGTCAATTGGACTTGATTTGATAGGTTTCAGCGTCAAATGTAGAAGTTAGAAGTTCATAAGTTTATTAAGCTTGAATCAATGCACGATTCGTGATTTTAGCGTTGTTTGATGTGATTTGACGCTTAGAGCGAGTTCGTATGATGTTTTAGGACTTGTTGGTATGTTTGGTTGAGGTCTTGGGGGTCTCGGGTGAATTTCAGATGGTTAACAGAGTGAAATTGGGACTTGGGAGACTTCTGAAGTTTGCTGGTGTTCAGGTCTCGTTTCCTTCCATGCGATCGTGTGGTGGGGTCCGCGATCGCGGATGTTTGTTTTGGGCAGCTAGATTTTTACTCTACGCATTCGCGAGTTGAGGGTCGCGATCGCGTAGGTTAGTGAATCGGTGAATTGTGAACGCGTGGGCTAGGCTGCGTTCGCGAAGAGGAAGTGAGGTAGCTGGGTTCCGCGTGGGTGTTATCCGTGATCTCGTAGCTGTGTCTGCGATCGCGTAGGTTTGAGGAGGCAGTGCTTCGCGTTCTCTTGGAGACTGACGCGTTCGTGTAAGGTTAATTCCTGGGCAGCTGAGTTTGTGCTTCGCGATCGCGATTAAGGGATATCTGTGCAGAATATTAAATCTCAAAAATGAGGTTTGAGTTCATTTCACAAATTTGATTTTGGGAGCTCCGGTTGAGGCGATTCTTGGAGAGATTTTCAAGGGAGTAATTGGGGTAAGTGATTCTTACTTAATTTTGGTTAAATTTCATGATTATATCTTTTATTTCATCATTTAAGTAGTGATTTGGGTTGAAAAATTGGGGAGAAATGGAGAAAACTTCTTAGGCTGAATTTTTGGGGATTTGAGCGGGATTTTGGTATCGGATTTGAGTAATTTTGGTATAGTTGGACTCATGGTTGAATGGGTGTTCGGATTTTATAACTTTTATCGGATTCCTAAACATGGCCCTGGGGGTTGACTTTTTGACTTTTGATTAAGAACTTTGCATATTTATATGGAATTGATTCCTATAGCTTGAGTTGATTGTATCGAATTGCTTGTGGCTAGATTCGAGGCATTCGGAGACCGATTCGTGAGACAAAGGCTTATTGGAGTAGAGATTTTCACGGTTTGAGGTAAATAACACTTCTAAACTTGATTGTGAGGATATAAAATCCCGAATTATGTGTTATGTGATTGGTGTTGAGGTGAGCACATGCTAGGCGATGGGCGTATACGTGCACCGTAGGAATTGTGACTTTATTGATTCCGTGAAATTGTATAGTTGAATAATCTTGTTGTTGTCCATATATTCTCTATGTGTTAGAGAAATTGAGTTGCAAGTCATGTTTGAAATCATGCTTAAGCTACATGCTGGTACTGTTGGGACACAGAGGTCGTGTTGCATGTTGAATTATTTATTTAATTTACAATAATGTACTCAGTCACAACTATTATTTTCATATCATATCTCAGTCTCTGTTGACATTTATCGATACATCATATCATCATTGTTTGGGCTAATTATCATGATTCTTGTGAGCCCGAGAGACTGGAGAGATTGATGACTGAGTGAGGTTGAGGGTATGATTGTGAGGATATTTATGGGATCGGGTTGCACGCCACAACATGCTTTATTGATTCATGCCATGATTGTCTTATTATAGCGCTTGGGCTGGATCTGCCCCTTCGGAGTCTGCACTCCCACGGTGAACGCATGTACCTACTGAGTGCGAGTGTCGAGAGAGAGTGCCGAGCGATTGGGAGGATTGAGTAACTGTGAGGATGGAGTGAATGGGAGGACTGAGTGATTGATACTCTAAGAGTATACACATGAATTCATCACTGTTTTGTATTACAGTTGTCATACATAACTGACATGTAGATATCGAGATGTATCCTTTCTCTTTTTAGTTACACTTGACATATCTTACTTGTTTGAGCTTTAACTGTTGAACTTGAAAGCATGCCTATATTTCTGTACTATATTTCCGTAATTGGACTGTACATGTGAAGCTTGTCACTGCTTTCAGCCTAAAAGTTATGTTACTTACTGAGTTGGTTGTACTCACGCTCCACCCTGCATTCTGTGTGCAGATCCGGGTATTTCCGGGCACGGTGATTGTTGATCTCAGAGTTTTAGCTATTCGGAGATTATCGAGGTAGCTGGCTTGGTGTCCATAGACCTTGACTCTCCTTCCCTTATCTTTCAGTTTTATTTATTCAGTTCTACTTTCTAAACAGTGTATAAGACTATATCATTGTATAGATGCTCATGTACTCAGTGACACCTGGATTATTGGGATATCTGTATTGAGTTGTGGCATTTTCATCTAGTTTTTATGAGATTTTCACTTATTTAAACATGTTTTTAGTATAATATGAATTTGAAAGTGTTGGCATGTATGAGTTGTCGGCTTGCCTAGTATCATGATAGGTGCCATTACAACGAGTTGGGATTTGGGTCGTGACACCCAAATAAATTTTTTATTGTAGATTTTCTATCTTATTTTCACTTAGACAATATTGAAGTTTATAGAAAAAGAAACAAAAGTACAAAATTCTTATAAAAGTAGAACGAAAGGCTGTTTATTTTTAACAATAGAAATATTTAGAACTTTGAATTAAGTTACTCAAATCTTCATATTGATAAATAAAGTTGTTTACAATAAGATCCAAGGTAACACATTATAATACATGGCTGACATCCTATTAACTTAAATGTTTTTACCAATGTAATATTAATATTATATTGTATATGATAACTACACTATATACAAAAATAAAGAAACAAGGAAACCAATGTAAATATTAATACTGTATTTTGTAGGATAACTACAATATAGGGAAAAAAGACCCTTACTAAAATTTGGCTTTAGGTCATGAATTTTATTGAGACGTCTTGTGCATCTCTTCCATATAGGCAAGCACTTCATCTAGGATATCAGTAACTTTTGTTACGTTATCCCTTCAACATGATGTTGATTATTTCCCTGTTCATTTTTAATTCTTTTGTAAACCTCCAATTCATCCTTGATTGAAATGAAAAATTCCGAGATTTGTTAGTAGCATTTTAAAGCCTTTTTAGATCACGAAATACAGAGATATTCAATACATTCAAAAAAGGAGTTCAGAACCCAAATAATATTTAATTAGACTCGAGCGACCAAACTATGATGAAAAAAATGGGGAACAAAATAGGTATAATGTTGCATTTTTATTAAGGGGTGTGAATGAAAAATGGAAGAGGCACCTCTTGGTTATAAATGAGAAATGGAAGAGGCACCTCTTGGATTGCACCTCTTTATCTCGCCTTTTCATTGGGGTATGAATGGAAAATGGAAGAGACACCTCTTGGATTGCACTTCTTCATCTCACCCTTTCATTGTCTATAAATAGAGAGGCTTAGCCTCATTTTTCACTACTGAAAAATCTGAAATCTCCCCCCTCAATTTTCTGCATACTGCATTGGTTATTCAAAAGCAAAACGTAAGCATTTTGTGCGATTTGCTCTGCCATTTGAGTTCGCCGAAATTCTGTGATTTGAAGAGCCGCTATCACAGAATAGTTATTTCATTCTATCCTGAGAGGAATTAATCTGCAACCTTGGGCATTGTGAGGGGATTAAATTCCTTAAGGAAACACAAGAAACTTATGGGCTCGGAATTTTCTCCGCTTTGTTTTTTACTTAAACTAACGTTTATTGATTTACTGGTTTTGAATACAGAGTGATTACAAGCTTAAGGAATTTAATATTTATTTCTGTATTCATCTTACATTCTGTTTTGGGAGACTAAAATCTTATTGTTTTTCTTCTCTCGTTTTGGAGATTAAAATCTTCGGATTTTCTACTCCAGTTTGAGATTAAAGTCTTTGTGACTTTCTACTCAATCCGATATATAAAAAACTCGGTTGCTTGTATTCGGTTTGAAGATATAAAATTTTCACCGAGATACTAATTCTGTTTGTCAATTTCTTTTACAAAACAAAATTGACAATAAGTGCGAAACAGCAGAATGGTTTTGTTGGGACTACTGCAGCAATGGCAACAGCGTCTTCAAGTCTCACAACTCCTGCACCTACGATGGCACCGATAGAAAAACTCGGAATGTTTTCTAGTGTGGACTTTAAGCGTTGGTAGCAGAAAATATTCTTCTACCTGATCACACTCAGTTTACAGCGCTTTATCAGCGAAGACGTTCCAATTCTGGGAGAAGAAACTCCTGAAAATGAGCGATTTGTGGTCAATGAGGCATGGAAGCATTCTGACTTCTTATGCAAAAACTATATTTTAAGTTGCTTGGAAGACGGCTTGTACAATATTTATAGCGTCATGAAAATATCAAGAGAATTGTGGAATGCTCTTGAAAAGAAGTACAAGATTGAAGATGCTGGACTAAAGAAGTTTGTGGCCGCCAAATTTCTGGATTTCAAAATGGTTGACGGTAAATCTGTCATAACGCAATTCCAAGAATTGCAAGTTATTGTTCATGACCTACTTGCTGAAGGTATGGTCATAAATAAAACATTTCAAGTTGCGGAATTTATTGAAAAGCTGCCTCCGTTGTGAAAGGACTTTAAGAATTACTTAAAACATAAGCGCAATGAGATGACGCTTGAAGACCTTATTGTTCATCTACGGATTGAGGAGGACAATAAGGCTGCTGAGAAGAAGTCTCGTGAAAATTCAACAATTATGGGTGCAAATATTGTTGAGGAAGCTTCAACGAGCAAAAAGAGAAAGAAGTCGTCTGGTCCAAAGAATTACCCAAGAAAAAAGAAGTTCAAAGGTAATTGCCACAACTGTGGAAAGGCTGGACACAAGGCTGCTAAATGTCGTGCACCAAAGAAGGACAAGAAGAAAAGTCAAGAAGACATGATTGAGAAGAATGATGAAATAGATTATTTATGTGCCATGTTTTCGGAGTGCAACCTAATCGGAAATCCTAGAGAATGATGGATTGATTCGGGGGAACTCGTCATGTTTGTGCTAACAAGGAGTTGTTCACTTCTTATGCTCCCGCTGGACCCAACGAGATAGTTTTTACGGCAAATTCCACTACTACAAAAATTGAAGGAACATGCAAGATAGCTTTGAAGATGACTTCTGGCAAGATTGTGACTCTACATGATGTCTTCATGTTCCTGAAATGCGGAAGAATTTAGTCTCGACATCACTTCTAGTCAAAAAATAATTTTAAGTATGTTTTTGTTTGCGAAAAGGTTGTAGTTAGTAAGAATGAAATGTATGTAGAAAAAGGCTACCTTACTGAGGGACTTTTCAAACTCAATGTAATTGCCATTGATATGAATACAATTTCAGCTTCTTCTTACTTGCTTGAGTCAAATAATTTATGGCATGAACGTTTACGCCACGTCAACTTCAAAACTTTGCGAAAAATGATTAATTTGGAAGTATTGCCTAAGTTTGAATACAATAACTCGAAATGTCAAATATGTGTGGAATCAAAGTATGTTAAATATCCTTATAAGTCAGTTGAAAGGAATTCAAATCCTTTAGACTTAATTCACACAGATATTTGCGACATGAAGGCAATACCATCTCGTGGTGGAAAAAAGTATTTCATAACTTTTATTGACGACAGTACTAGATATTGCAATATTTACTTACTTAATAGTAAAGATGAAGCAATTAAGGCATTCAAGAAATACAAAAATGAAGTTGAAACACAACTAAACAAAAAGATCAAAATGATAAGAAGTAATAGGGGTGGTGAATATGAATTTCCTTTTAAAGAAATATGTTTGGAATATGGCATTATTCACCAAACAACTGCCCCTTACTCACCGCAACCTAATGGAATTGCGGAAAGAAAGAATATAACGTTAAAGAAGATGATGAATGCCTTATTGATAAGTTCGGGTTTACCCCAGAACTTATGGGGGGAAGCTATTCTTACAACGAATCAAATACTCAACCGAGTTCCCCATAACAAAACGCAATCTATTCCATATAAAAAATGGAAAGGTAGGAAACCTAACTTAAAATATTTTAAAGTACGGGGGTATTTGGCTAAAGTGTAAATTCCTAAAAACAAAAGGGTGAAGATTGGACCGAAAATGGTTGATTGTGTTTTCATAGGATATGAAAGAAATAGTAAAGCATATCGTTTTTTGGTTCATAAATCAGAAAATCCCGACATTCATATTAATACGATAATTGAATATGATAATGCTGAATTCTTTGAAAGTATTTATCCGTATAAAAATGAATGTGAGTCGTCTAGTGAAAAATCTAAGCGACCTCGAGAAGAAGAAAAGAAAAGTATGTTTTATGAGGAAAATCCAAGACGTAGTAAACGTCAAAGGACAATTTCTTCCTTTGGACCAGACTTTCTGACATGTTTGTTGGAAAATGAGCCTCAAATGTTCAAAGAAGCAATGTCTTCCTATGAAGCACAATATTGGAAAGAGGCAGTCAATAGTGAGATAGATTCCATATTAAGTAATCATACTTGGGAATTGGTTGATCTTCCTCCGGGAAATAAACCTTTAGGTTCTAAATGAATTTTCAAAAGGAAAATGAAAGCGGATGGTATTATTGACAAATATAAGGCAAGATTAGTTGTTAAAGGGTTTAGATAACGAGAAGGTCTTGATTAATTTGACACATACTCGCCGGTAATAAGGATTACATCTATCTGGGTATTAATAGCATTAGCCGCTGTGTATGGCCTTTAAATCCATCAGATGGATGTAAAGACAGCCTTCTTAAATGGAGATTTAGAGGAAGAAATTTATATGAAACAACCTGAATGGTTTGTAGTTTCCAGAAAAGAAAAGAAGGTGTGTCGACTTGTTAAGTCACTTTACGGACTAAAACAAGCACCAAAACAATGGCATGCGAAATTTGACCAAACAATGTTGTCAAATAGTTTCAAGATCAATGAGTGTGACAAATGTGTTTACATTAAGAATACTCCAAATCAAATAGTTATTGTTTATTTATATGTGGATGATATGTTGATAATGAGTAACGACATTGCTAACATAAATGCTACTAAGCGCATGCTTACTAGTAAGTTTGATATGAAAGACTTAGGAGTTGCCGATTTAATTTTGGGAATTAAGATCCTTCAAACTCCTCAAGGTCTAGCTTTGTCTCAATCTCATTATATTAAAATGGTACTTGAAAAGTTCAAATATTTGGACTTTAAAGAAGCAAAAACACCAATTGATTTAAACCATACTCTTGTAAAGAATAAAGTTCAAAGCAAGTCTTAATTGGAATATGCTCGAGTGTTGGGAAGTTTGATGTATATTATGAATTGTACACGACCTGATATAGCTTGTGCGATAAGTAAGCTTAGTCGATACACAAGTAATCCCAACCAAGCTCATTGGACAGCAATGAAACGAGTTTTGGGATATTTAAAATATACCCAAGACTATGCATTGCATTACAATAATTATCCCGCAGTTGTTGAGGGATATAATGATGCAAATTGGATCACCGGATCAACGTAATCAAAATCCACAAGTGGATACATTTTTACCATTAGTGGAGGAGTAGTGTCTTGGAAGTCGTCCAAACAGACATGCATCGCCCGCTCTACAATGGAGTCTGAGTTTATAGCTTTAGACAAGGCCGGTGAAGAAGCTGAATGGCTCCAGAATTTCTTAGAAGACATTCCATTTTGGCCCAAACTTGTGGCACCTGTATGCATATATTACGACAGTCAAGCAGCAATAGGAAGGGCTGGGAGCGTTATGTATAATGGAAAATCTCATCACATTCGACGAAGGCATAATACCGTTAGACAACTACTCTCTAGTAGAATTATCACAATTGACTATGTAAAGTCAAAAGATAATGTATCGGATCCGCTTACAAAAGGCCTACCTAGAGAGGCGGTTGAGAAGTCATCAAAGGGAATGGGACTATGGCCGAGGACAAGGCACTGTAACGGTAACTCTACCTAGAAGACTGGAGATCCCAAGATCTAGGTTCAAGGAGATCAAACAAAGTCATTAATGACGGTTCAACATTGTCAAATAAAATTTCTTTTTGGTCCATTCTCGTGATGAGATAATATTTAGTACCAAGGAAAAAGCGTTAAGGCTTTTTAATGGTTTCTAAATTTGATACGGGGTATATTAAATAGTGTATCTATGGGATAACAAACTTAGGAATCACCTATGTAAGTGTGAAGTGTAAGTCACTTCAAGGATAATTCTGTAAGGCCAGTTCTCTACGCACTATGAACCAGGTGGTGTTCATGGCTGAAACGAACATAATAATGAGAACCAAAGACGGTTAAGGGTTGATTGTGTGACTTATGGTTGTTTAGGTATACACCAAAGTTCGACGGTTCAAAGATATCAAATCTACCGATTAACCGAGTATATCCGACATAAACTCACCACGGAAAGTTCAAAGGAAAACCTACTTATCCAGATGCGATTAATCCTTAATTGTGAATCATACAGTATATTCATGCATATTTTTCACATATGTCCACTCCTCATTCATGTGGGGGATTGTTGCATTTTTATTAAAGGGTGTGAATGGAAAATGGAAGAGGCACCTCTTGGGTGTGAATGGGGAAATGGAAGAGGCACCTCTTGGATTACACATCTTCATCTCATCCTTTAATTGGAGTGTGAATGGGAAATGGAAGAGGTACCTCTTGGATTGCACCTCTTCATCTCACCCTTTCATTGTCTATAAATAGAGAGGCTTAGCCCCATTTTCCACTACTGAAAAATCTGAAATATCTCTCCTCAATTTTGTGCATACTGCATTGGTTATTCAAAAGCAAAACGTAAGCATTTTGTGTTATTTGCTCCGCCATTTGAATTCGCCAACATTCTCTGATTTGAAGTGCCGCTATCACAGAATAGTTATTCCGTTCTATCCTGGGAGGAATTAATCCGCAACTTTGGGCATTGTGAGAGGATTAAATTCCTTAAGGAAATACAAGAAACTTGTGGGCTCGAAATTTTTCCTGCTTTATTTTTTCCTTAAACTAACGTTTATTGATTTACTGGTTTTGAATACATAGTGATAACATATAATACATTAATTAAATGCGCTATGTCTATTTTTTTAACGGGCGTCATCTCCTTCTTTCTTTCTTTATGACACACACACAGCGCATGAAAAGAAGATAAAGAGCACTTAATGTACTAATTGAGCAGTATGGTGCTGGGTGGTACAATGGCTATAGGTTAGAATTAGAGCTGGGTTTTGCCCTTGAAGTCCAGGGTTCAATTCTTGCCACTGACAAATTTTGTTTTTCTATTTTATTTCCATATTTGGTTTAAGTATTTAGATATAAATACTTTAATATTTATAATTACTTTTCAATGTAATTAAATTAATTTAATATTTATTAGAAAATTATGGTTTTTGAATTCATTCAAAGTAAAAAAAAAGCATTTTATTATTTCATAAAAAAGATCTACCGGAATTTTTAATAGTTGTTATTTTGTATTATATGCAAAACAAAATTATTTTTTTCTCTTTTTATTTTCAAATTAGCATTATGAGTTTTATTTTATAGTTAAAATTTTCATAAGAGAAATTTAATTAATATATACAGTTTAATCTATTTCTTGGAATTTTTTTATTTTTTAGTATTTTTCTTTTTTTCATGTGTTGTGTGTGTGTCAAAAAGAAAGAAAGAGAGAGATGGGCCTTAGCGCCGACAGTACATAGCGCATTTAATTAATGTGTTATACCTATTTTTTTTCCCTATTTGTTTTACCATAGTTTGATCGCTTGAGTTTAATTAAACATTATTTAGGTTCCGGACTATTCAAAAAAGGTGTTTGCATTACCTCTACCACAACCCTCTTTATATAGAAATATTTGGGGATGACACGGTGGATGGGTTCTAGGAAACATTTGCGTGACATAGTTGAGAGGGAGGCAGGACAAGGCGGTAGTGTGCAAGTTTCGTGATCTTGATTGTGAGAAGAATACGTGAGAATGTGTTCCTTTAGGCACAGAGGAAAGTAGAAACAAGAAAAAATGGAAAAACAGAAAGTATTTGATGGTTTAAGAATTTTGGCTTTTTTGATGCTATAATTAAGAGAAATTGCATGTCAAAAAAATAAATAAGCAGAAAACAAATTCTGTTATAAAATAAAAGCAATTTAGTAAAACATGAATAAGAAATGGAGATAGAGAGAAGTAAGAGATTTGCTTCTTCAATTGTGTGTATTTTCCTATCTATTACAAGGCTTTTATATAGGCATGAAAAGTGAAGAAAAATTTGTCATTGAATATGTCATTAAGCATAGAAATATGTCATTGAATATGTCATTAATCATTTGAGAAGATCACGGAGGAAGAGTAGACATCCACCATAATTTGATTTTTCTTATAACACTCCCCCTTGGATGTCCATATATAATGTGCCTCGTTAAAACCTTATTAGGAAAAAAACACAATGGGAAAAAAATCCTAGTGAAGGAAAAAGAATACACATGTTTAGAAATACGCCTTTTGGTTGCCTCGTTAAAAACCTTGCAAAAACAATCCAGTGGGACAAAATCTTGTAAGGAAAAAAGAGTACAACGCGTATTAACTCCCCCTGATGAGAGCATCAATTCACATCCTTGAGTCTTCGCATCCCAATATTGTACACTAGTTTCTTGAAGGTTGACGTCGGTAGAGATTTGGTGAGCAAATCAGCGATATTATCACTTGAACGGATCTGTTGCACATTGATATCACTATTCTTTTAAAGATCGTGTGTGAAAAATAACTTTGGTGAAATGTGCTTTGTCATATCCCCTTTTATGAATCCTCACTTCAATTGGGCCATGCATGCTGCATTGTCTTTGTACAAAATTGTGGGTAGTTTGTCACACTTCAAACCACATTTGTCTCGAATAAGGTGTATTATAGACCTCAACCATATACATTCTCGACTTGCTTCATGAATAGCAATTATCTTAGCATGATTAGATGAATTAGCCATGATTGATTGCTTAGTCGATTGCCAAGATATGACAGTGCCTCCATATATAAACACATAGCATGTTTGAGATCGAGCCTTATGTGGGTCAGATAAATACCCAGCATCGGCATAACCAACAAGATCAGAACTGCAATCATTGCCATAAAATAATCCCAAATCGGTAGTCCCTTTTAAATACCGCAATATGTGTTTAATTCCATTCCAATGTCTCCTTATAGGAGAAGAGCTTGTTAATACATCAACTGGAAAAGTTATGTCAGATATTGTAATGTTAGAAAGATACATTAGTGCACCAATTGCACTAAGATATGATATTTCGGGACCAGGAAGCCCTTCATTATTTTCACGAGGTCGGAATAGATCTTTATTTATATCGAGTGATCTCACAACCATTGGGGTACTCAATTAATGTGCTTTATCTATATAGAATCGCTTTAAATCTTTTTAGTGTATGCTGATTGATAGACAAAAATTCTATCTTTCATATACTCAATTTATATACCAAGACAAAATTTTGTCTTTTCAAGATCTTTCATTTCAAATTCCTTATTTAAAATAGTCTACTGTTTTAGGAAGTTCCCATATGAGTTCCAATGATATTTAAATCATCAACATACACGATGATTATAACAAATTTAGATCCAGATCTTTTTATAAAGACACAAGGACAAATTGAATCATTATTGTACCCTTCTTTCAACAAGTATTTACTCGGGCGATTATACCACATGTGCCCTGATTGTTTCAATCCGTATAAAAAATTTTGAAGCTTTATTTAATAATTCTTTTTTTTTTTGAAAACCTTAATATGCTTCAGAAAAATTTAAATCCTTCAATGATTTTCATTATACGCATATCACATTTTCTTGTATTGCCAGATTAAAACCTGAAATGACGACATTCACCACAAGAGAACATGTCTCTATATAATCAATGCTAGAATATTTATAAATTTTTTTGAGACACAAGTCGTCTTTATGTCTATCGACTTGACCTTTTTTTTCGCACAAGAACACATTTATACCTCCACTGGCTTTATACTTTCAGGTGTTAGGACTATCCGTCCAACTTTATATTTTTCAGGTGAAATCAATTTTTATTGCGTATTTTTTATTTGGACAATCATTTATCTGTCCAAATTTCATGACAGATTTGAGCTCAAGATCCTCGTCAATATTAATAATATTAAGCGCTACATTATATTAACAATATCGTCGACGATCATTTTATATCGGTTCTATTATTACCCAATAAAGACATAACTTATTGAGATCTCTTTATCTTATTATTTTCAGGTACCTGAGCCTCTCCCATGAGGTCTTATTAAGTGTTATGTCGTGGTGCTCTTCTAGAGCACTTGCCTTTTTATTATGACCATCTTGAACATTTGCTCCTCTCCTTCTTCAAGGAGTTATCTTTGGAACCGATTAGTCTATTATACTTCATGCATGCCATAGACTCTATTCATTATGAACTTTATTTTATTTGGAGCATTAACAGCTGAATATGACATTTAGCTTTGGGTCAGCAAATACGTCTAGCAATATTTTGTAAATGAATTATTACTTGAATTTCAACTTCACATTTTCTCGTACGAGGATCTAGATGTACTCATAATAATTCATTGCATGCATTACTTTTTCAGCTGCCCATTTTCTCCCCCTATTATTGGGATCACCAACACATATCCCTAGCCTTATTGGGGGATCCATCTTTGTGCATTGTGGTGGAACAATTAAATCATATAGCACATTCATATTTCTAGATGAAAATTATTTGGTTCCTGACCATGAACCGATTGTGATAGGGAGGACTTATCATAACATGGCTAGATGCGTATAAGTGCTGTTGTATATTAAATAATACATCAAATATCAATTTTATTTTGGCAGTTTTGTTCTCATAACCAATGGTTTAGATATAATTGGAGGCATACAATTTCTGCTAAACCAACTTGGATTTAAACCAGTATTATCCAGATAAATCATCATAATTTATATTCTGGAATTGTGCTCTAATAATTTGAGCAATCAATCTTGCAAAAGTCAAACTGCAAGCTGATAACAAATGCACATGTGACCATAGAATAGATGCATCTATTAAAATCATATAACAGTAAACGGTCCACATGGCAGGTGATTGGCCCATATATTTATCACCTTTTATTCATTCCAGAAATTAAGGGATTCAATTCCAACCTTAACTGGTATATCATGAGAGTAAATAACATAAGAGAATTCTCGAAGAATATTCTATTTCTTCAATACATGCCAATATAATTCTCCCTTAATATTTTGTATCATAATTGAACCGGGATGGTTAACCGGTCATGCCAACTAATATTTATTTCAGTAAACCTCTAGTTTACTTGTGACATATGATTTTATCATCATGCTTATATTTCTATAGTATAAATAGAAAAATAATCGGGTAACGTTTCATATTCACCCGTTATGATTATAGAAATATGAAGATATTAAATATTCCTTTCATTTATAGTCTCAATATGCCAACCACATTGACTTATACATTTGAAACTCAAAAAGTTTCTTATGAGACTTTACAATATCAATGTCGTGAATAATTTTATTCATCCGGGTAGTAACAAATTAATTTTTCCGGAGTTCTTAATAATTTTTGTACTATAAGATCTTTTGTCACACCATTCATATGGTAAATATCTCCTTCATAGAGAAAGTTACATCATAATAAATTGCCATGGTCAAAATCATCATAAACAAAATCATTTCTTGCTTTAATTTTTCCTTTAATAACTTTTATAAGGCATGCTAAAATTTTTTGGCGTATCACATGTACGCGATCAATGACATATTCATGTAACCACACAATAATATTAATTCTCTTTATTTCATTCAAATATCCCTTAGAGGTGAGTTGTGCGGTATTCATCCAATTATGCATTGCATGTCTTTATTCATTACTTTTATCACATATTGTTGCATTCACCTTCATGAATGGGTCTGCATTCTCAATGTTTATCACAAGTCACATTCTCTTCAAAGAATGGAGTATAGTCATAGCGACGTGCTTTATTATTTTTCTATACCAATTTGATGGTAAACATTGCCTTCACCTTTTGAAGGATATATTTTGAGAACCATTATTATTCTCTCATTTTATAATTACCATAATAATGACTATTATTATTTTTTTATTTGTCACACCAATGTTCATTCGTCAACCACTTGTCTTCATTTAAACTTATTATGCATTGCTATCACATTCACTTCAAGAATGGAACAAATCAAGTGTGACAAGCTTCATGCTTTTTCATGAAAAATACATTATCTTATTTAGTCATCATTATATCATCAATGTGGTGCATTGAGACTTAAACCCAATAGCTTACCTATATAAAAGCACGTTAGACCATAATGAATTGAGACTCAAACCCAACTCTTATCATCACGGTGTACCAAGACTTAAATCTAATACCTTATTCTCATGGTATGTTGGGACTTGAACCCACCGCCTTACCCTCATATAATATTTATCACCAATTATCTCATTCACTTATAGGAATGGAACATAATTTTATGTAGCCATGTAGTAAAATCTATCATAAAAATAAGTAAATAGAATGATAAGAACTATTATCAATAAAAAAAAATGATGGAGTACAAACTCGTGTACTAGTATCCTACATATAAACATGTCAAAACAAAGAGTCACCATGTAACGTTATTACTATGTGATGTGTTACTGCAAACTAATGCATGATGGTTACATAAAATATACGCAAGAATTGAAACACATCTCTAAATATACTTAACTTCAGAAAGCAAATAATCTTAAGTAATAACTATTGCTAGCATATTCTGTTTTTATACAGAAAAAGTCAAAATAGGCCATTAAAATATAATGATATCACTTTGTCAATTATCAACATAAAACAATGTTGCATCTAATTAGATTAGGTTACATTACACTTAACAAGATTATTCTAAACCAAATGTTACATTACACTTAACAAGATTATTCTAAACCAAATGTTACATTACACTTAACATGACCAGAATATTTATTTATTTTAAATGTTTCACAGAGATCTTTTAATATCATGGCAAATCAATAATAGCACGATGTTATAATTGTATAAGATCAATCTTAGAACTAGGAACAAAGTTAGCGGCCATATACAACCATATATGCATGAAAACTTAAAATCAAAGCTTACTATTGTCTAACCAAAGCAACAACAAATCTTAAATTTTAACATAAGCTAAATACATAATTTATGGTAATAATTAAAAATAATACTCATTGCTGGACAGTAAGAAGCAAACTAAATATTGATATGATATACGAAATGCCCAGGTTTTATTTGACTCAACCAAATTGATTCAACGTTGTCGATTATTCATAGTTCCATCATGAAATGGCTATCCTTTCAATTTGGTTAGAGTTTCGTGCTGATAACGTGTTATAAAATAAAAATAATTTAGTCAAACATGAATAAGAAATGGAGATAGAGAGAAGGAAGAGATTTTCTTCTTTAATTGTATGTATTTTTCTATCTATTACAAGGCCTTTATATAGGCATGAAAAGTGAAGAAAAATATGTCATTGAATATGTCATTAAGAATAGAAATATGTCATTAATCATTTGAGAAGATCATGGAGGAAGAGTAGACATCCACCATAATTTAATTTTTCTTATAACAAATTCCAATTTTTAAAATTTATAAGTGGATATGTCCGTCATCAAAGACTATATTGCAGACCACTAGAGCTAAAAGTAGTGGAGACGAGTTGTTCCCGACCTTAATGTACCTTATTCGTTTTACAACGCATAGTTTGAAATAATTTCTTAATCACTCGTTTATAATGGACACTATTGAAAGAGATAAAATTAATAGATAATGAGCTACAACGAAGAATGGATTGCAATGCAAATATATATTGTATTTGAGCGCTTGAGGGGGACCAATAAAGTTACACTTTTCATGCCAAAAGATCGCCTTTTTGACGTTTGCATATGAGAATCAACATATCTATTTCTTTTATTTTTTTCTTTCTTTTGTATATTTAAGTATATAAAAAGTGCTATTAATAAGGGATTTTTTCATATATATACTAAAATAGGAAATTTTTTACTAGTTTTCTCTATGTATTGTAATTTTCAAAAACTAATTAAGTTTTTTTTTACAATATGTATATAATCTGGGAAAAGAAGCCCACATATAACTTGTATACAACTTATGTACACTTATATTATTTTATATATTTTGTGTGTGGTTTGTATGTATTTTGTATGTTATTTGAATGCATAGTGATACACTAGATATACAAATAACATACACCCGACATACAAACACATGCAATTTAGTTGTACTTTATTGTTTTTTTTTCAATCAAACCAACTTTAATCTTCACTAAACTCCCTAAATATTGTGATATAAACTCTAAAAGATATTCACAATCATTTACAACAACACCCAATTCAAATAAAAAATCATTTTACCAAACCCAATTTTCAAATTTAGAGGGTTGAAACTTTTTAATGGCTGTAAATAAAGTTCTTAACGATGTTTATAACATATATGAACTAAATAGTCATTTTGATTGTGATGCTGATAATAAAATTAAGCCCAAAATTTTCTTTTTGCGCACACCAAATAGAATCTAAGTTTTGACAAGTTAGGTTACTCACTATTACAGACTTCAAATGAAACTACAAGATTGAAACACCACGACATCATTGTCACACACAAAAACGAATATGTAAGGCAGCTAGCGAACAACAAAAACATTGATCAACACTGCATGAAGAGTAAGGTATCCTTCTTTTATCATGGTTTTGTATATGAATATTAGTGTATTGTTATAAGAAAAATCAAATTATGGTAGATGTCTACTCTTCCTCCATGATCTTCTCAAACGCTTAATGACATATTCAATGACATATTTTTA
>AWOL01S0113364.1:0-29043 GCA_000715115.1 Nicotiana otophora
GGTATGTTTCTAGACCCGTTCAAGGACGAACGAATGTTTAAGAGGGGGAGGATGTAACGACCCAGCCAGTCGTTTCTAGAGTTATAGCCCCATTTTCCCTATTTCTACTTTTTTTTGTGTTGTTCAGCTATATTATATTATATCGGGTTAGTTGGTTCGGGACCAGATTTGTTTCAGAGTGAATTGAGACACTTAGTCTCTTAAGTAGAAAGTTAAGTTGGAAAAGTCAACCGGATGTTGTCCTATGTGTAAACGATCTCAGATTTGAATTCTGATGATTCTGTTAGCTCCGTTAGGTGATTTTAGACTTAGAAGTGCTTCCGGAATGTGATTTGAGCCAATTTCGGGTTTTGGTCTAATTTTGTAGCTTTTCTTGTGGAATTCATTCCATTAGCACGTATTGATTGTATTGTACTGATTGTGAATAGATTCGGAGCATTTAGAAGCTGAGTCCAGAGGCAAGAGCATTGTGGGGTAGAGAGTTGACCGGTTCGAGGTAAGTAACGATTGTAAATCTAGTCCTGAGGGTACGAAACCCCGGATTTTGTATCATTCTACTATTTGTAGTGACGCACATGCTAGGTGACGGGCGTGTGGGCGTGCACTGTTGGGAATTGTGACTTGGTCCATCCCGTAGCAACTGTAACGTTGCATATTTTGTTGAAACAATATGATACTTGTATGTTTTAGAAAGTGTTTCTGTGAATTGCGCTGAATTCCATGTTTGGGCCTTGCGCTAGTGGTGTTTGGACCCTTAGGGGCCTTTTCTTATTATCCTCTCATTATTGTCGATTGAAAATATATAATCAGTCATGTTTATACTTGTTCACCGCATAACTCAGTTTTATGACTCTATTTTGATGCATATAAATGTTTTGGGCCGAATGCCCTGTTTTTACTGAAATGCCCGAGTGTCTTGAGAGGTTTATGATTGAGTGAGGCCGAGGGCCTGATTTGTGAGGATATTTATGGGATCGGGCTGCACGTCGTAACATGTTTGATATAGGTCGAGGGCGTGAGTGATTTAAGCCATGATTTGGCTAGATATAGCTCTTGGGCTGAAGGAGACCCTCCGGAGTCTGTACACACCCCCAGTGAGCGCAGGTACCTACTGAGTGTCGTGTGCCTAGTACCGAGTGCCGAATGCTGAGTGACTGAGAGGCATGCGTGATTGTGAGGTATGCCCGAGTGGCAAGAGTGATTGTGAGGTACGCCCGAGTGGCAAGAGTGATTGTGAGGTTTGCCCAAGGGGCTGTTTATGATTTCTTCATTTTTTCTCACCTTTGCATTTTTTCTCTGTTTGAAATACTATTGAAAAAATTTCTTTAAATGCATTTTACTGGAACCGGGTTTAAACAAGATGTTTTGATTCAAATCCTGATTTTAAAAGCATGTGGTATTTTACTGAGATTTTCTGATATGAACATTATATGTTTTATTGCTCGTCACTACTGCTGAGTCTTTATTTATTATTGTTACTTACTGAGTTGGCGTACTCATGTTACTCACCGCACCTTGTGTGCAGATCCAGGTGTAGCTGGACACGGTAGCGGTTGTTGATTGTGCTGATTGCAGATTTTCCTGGGGATTGCAAGGTAGCTGTCTGGCGATCGCAGCCCTGCTCTTCTCCCTCTTATCTTCCTTTAGTTGTATTTAGCTATTTTCCAGACTTAATTAGTCTTGATATTTTTAGACAGATTGTAGTAAATGCTCATGACTAGTGACACCCCGATGTTGGGCTTTTCCTTCCGCACTTTTATTTTGATTTGAACTCCTTTCCGAAGGTTTTTATGTTAAATAACATTGAAATTATCTTTGAAATGCAAATATCGGTTTGTTTTGGAAATGAGTTGGCTTGCCTAGTTCCACGACAGGCGCCTTCACGACAGGGGTTAGTTTGGGTCGTGACAAGATCATACTTTCAATGTCACCCCATATGCATATTAACCATTTACCCACTTCGTGATATTTTGCACAAGCCCGAACTATCGGGCCGATTGGCCAAATGGGCCGTCGAACTCAGTGGGTACAATATCGAATATCAACCCCGGACGGCCATCAAGTCTCAAATTTTAGCGGACTTCATGGCCGATTTCACGCCAACCCTCGTATCCGAAGTTGAAAAGGAACTCTTGTTAAAATCGGGTACATCATCGGGGGTATGGTCCCTCTTCACAGATGGTGCTTCAAATGTGAAGGGGTCCGGGCTAGGCATCATTTTGAAGCCGCCCACAGGTAGAACTATTAAGCAATCTATCAAAACTTCTAGGTTGACTAACAATGAGGTCAGGTACGAGACATGATTGCAGGTCTCGAGCTAGCTAAAAGCTTAGGAGCAGAAGTCATTGAAGCCAAGTGTGACTCTTTACTGGTGGTGAACCAAGTAAACAAAACCTTCGAAGTTCTAGAGGATACAATGCAAAGGTATTTGGACAAACTACAGATAACTTTGCACCATTTCAAGGAATGGACTTTACAGCATGTACCTCAAGAACAAAACAGTGAGGCCGATGCACTTGCAAATTTGGGGTCATCGGTCGAGGAAGATGAGATCAGCTTGGGGACTATCGTTCAACTCTCGAGATCCATGATCGAGGAAGGTCATGCCGAGATAAACTCTACAAGCTTAACCTGGGATTGGAGGAATAAATATATTGAATACTTGAAGAACGGAAAGCTCTCATCGGACCCTAAAGAGTCGAGGGCCCTACAAACCAAAGCTGCTCGATTCACATTGGCTGAAGATGAAATATTATACAGAAGGACATTCAATGGACCATTGGCAGTATGCTTAGGACCAGGAGACACCGATTATGTTTCACGAGAGGTCCATGAAGGCACTTGTGGGAACCACTCCGGCGCCGAATCACTGATTCGCAAAATCATTAGAGCAGGATACTACTGGGATAACTAGACACTAAGGAGTTTGTTCGAAAATGTGATAAATGTCAAATATTTGCACCGATGATCCATCAGCCCGGAGAACAACTTCATTCAGTCCTATCCCCATGGCCATTCATGAAATGAGGGATGGATATCGTCGGCCCTCTACCATCAGCCCCAGGTAAAGCTAAGTTCATTTTATTTATGACTGACTATTTCTCTAAATGGGTTGAAGCACAGGCATTCCAGAAAGTGAGAGAAAAAGAGGTTATAGACTTCATCTGGGATCACATTGTATGTGGATATGGGATACCCGCTGAAATAGTATGTGACAATGGAAAACAATTTATCGGCAGTAAAGTGACGAAATTCCTTGAAGACCACAAAATAAAAAGGACATTATCAACGTCGTATCACCCTAATGGGAACGGACAGGCCGAATCGACGAACAAGACTATCATTCAAAACCTAAAGAAAAGGTTGAACGACGCTAAGGGGAACTGGAGAGAAATTCTACCCGAAATCCTTTGGGCATATCGAACAATATCAAAGTCCAGTACGGTGGCAATCCCGTTCTCCCTTAGTATATGGCTCTGAGGCATTAATTCCAATCGAAGTCGGGGAACCCAGTGCCAGGTTTTTACATACAATAGAAGAGTCAAATCACAAGGCTATGAATACTAGCCTCGAATTATTGGATGAAAAATGAGAAGCCGCACTCATTCGAATGGCTGCACAAAAGAAACGAATCGAAAGATAGTACAATAGGAGAACCAACCTTCGCCACTTTAGAGTCGAGGGACTTAGTCCTGAGGAAAGTCACCATCAACACTCGAGATCCTAATTAAGGGAAGCTCGGCCCAAATTGGGAGGGACCCTACCAAGTCCCCAACATCGTCGGAAAAGGATCTTATAAGCTCGGCACGATGGACATCGAACAACTGCCAAATAATTGGAACATATCGTTTCTCAAACGGTATTATTGCTAAGGTATGACTTTATCCCCATTTTTCATTTATATATTCGACACTAACTCACTACAGGTGTTCGATCAAAGACATCGAGACCTCAGGTTTTAAAGCACACGTTGCACTCTTTTTCCCTTAGATCGATTTTTGTCCCAAGTGAGTTTTTCCGGCGAGGTTTTTAACGAGGCAACAATTATGTGCTAGATGAGGACAATTCAATAGTATCCAAGGCTTCTTTACACTTAACCTTGAATACTGGGGGGCATCACCCTCAGATGTTACACTTTCGAGGAAAATACTTCGTGTCAAAGGGTCTCGATAGAGAAACTTTGTAATGGGCCAAACGGTCGAATGAATCGTGTCCATATAGATTAGTCGAGCCCCGATGGAAAAACATGTATGCATGTATAAATTATACAAAGAAGCATTCTTTCTATATCAAACATCTTGAGTCTCAAAGAAATTTTCTACTATACAAGCTCCATACTTATGATTTTGTAAGAAATGGCTCAAGGGCCAAGTGCAACTATACCTCGTACACTCGGGGACTGCCGCCGACTATCGACATATTCGAATAATATAAACTCAAATTCATAAGACCTCAAAGAGGCACCCCTCGATCTATAGGCCAAGGACATCACTCTTAGGGACTAACACTTCGAACAAATTCGAAGGGTTGTTGGGAAATAAGCCCTAGAGGCATACCCAAAGGCTACGACCAAATTAACGCGGCCCGGAGATGTATGAATCCTGCAATAAAAATAGGCCTTCAAATTCTTTGAAAAACCGGTTAAACATGGCTACCCTCGGCAAGTAATCAAAAGGGCCTCAATGAAATCACCCCTTGAAAAACCTTAAGAGGTATCAAATTATATTAACACAAATGTGCTAAGGCACAAAAAGCAAAGGGGTTTTAATCGACATCGAACCCTCAAAAAATCTAATGGGTAAAGAATACATGCTAAGGCATAAAGAAATATTTTACTAAGTCTTCTAAGCCGAAAAAGGGAAAAAGTAGCCATCTCTTTTAGGCCATATTGGCCCAATCTAAAGAGCCTAAGGGCCAAAATACTTAGAGTTCGAGATTTTGTACTCACTCAATTCGGACATAAGGGTTCCACTATTCCGAGCTCAAATAAAATTGACCTGAATATAGCTCGAGGATTCATTATTATTTGATATAAAACCTTAAGGGGTCTGTTACTATGAGTTCGAAACTTACTCGAACTCAGCTATAAAAATATTACAATTATGGCTTCGATCAAGCCAACCGAAATCAAAATCCTGAACATATTGTTGAGCTCGGGGACTCGCCCTCGCTTAACTAAAAACCTAAGGGTTTGTTCTACTCTGACTTTGAGCTATTGTTCACTTGATTATAGAGGCAACATCAACCCAGTTGCAACTTTCATCCTCATATCCTCCATTCTCGGATCCACTCGCGGGGTCTTCATCATCGAAAAGCAAAGCTCCGGCCTCATCCTCCAAAACCTTCGCACTCTCGATATCAGCTGTGAGGTTGAAGCCACGAGCATGTACCTCCTCAAGAGTCTCTCTTTGAGATTGGCGCCTAGCATGCTCGGCAACACGAGACAATCTAACCTCAGCAGCATTAGAAAATTCCATTGCCCGAGTATTAGCGGCTTCAGCGTCGGCTCGGTAGGAGGCCACGAGCACCTATGCCTCTGATGTGGCCCTTGCAAGCTCAGCGACAAACCGAGTCTCGAGCTATTCAACTTTCTGGGCTCGGGCCAAGTTCTCCTCCTTCACACTTTGGAAGTGATGCTCAACCGAAGACACTTGGGCCCTAACCGCATCTTTCTCCGAGGCGAGATGGTCCATGTTCTGCTTCCACCCCAAAGTCTCTGCCTTTTCATCTTGGCCTCCTCACGAAGCTGCTCAACCAATTCGGCCTTCTGCTGAACCTGCAAGATCAAAGTGTTAGTCGCCAATATCAAGTTAATACATATAAAGCTCCCAAAAATTTACATTACCCGTTCAATGAGCTCGGTCTGATATTGATGAGCTCTTGTCAGCTCGGCTCGAATACTCATGATCTCCTCTTATTTTTGCATATAGAGGAGTTTGAGGGCATTTCTCTCCTCCGTAAGCTTTTTGAGATCAACCTCACATTGGGCCATCTCAGCTCGATATTTGGAGGACGCTTCTTGATGGAGCGTTATAGACTGTATAGAAAGGAAAGAAATCAGACTTAGAGAAATAAGAACAAACGCAAGCATGGTAACATGGGCTAAAACTCACTTGGTTTAGAAGCCACTAAGCATCATCAAAAATGAGTGATGCGTCTAGGTCGGGAACATCATCGACCCTCGCGAAGCAGCCACGAAATATATCATCCCTTTAGGGGGACGTCCCCACATCGGGGGTCCCCATAGACCGGGCATCCCGAAACTACGCCTCAGAGAACGTGGCATCGGGCGGCGAATCATTAATGTTAATTTCCCCAAGTGAGTCACTTGGGGCATTCTCTTCTCTTTGAAGGGCGTCAGAACTAGACCCTTCGGGTACACCCGCTGGTGGCTCATCATGGCAGGAGGCATCATCAACACCCGATGACTTGGGGACTCTACTCGAACCTTCCTCTGAGATCACCTCGATCGGCGGCTGAACCTCCTCGACCGTTACCGGCTCAGCAGTTCTCGAAGCTTCTATGCCTTCCCTCTTCCGAGCCACCAGCAGGCTGTCGATATCTTCGCCCTCCTCGTCTTTATCTCATAGCGTTTGGACTACATCGACAGACAGAACGGTGGGATCAGTCTTCGACTTTTGAGCCCTACTTTTCCTGGGCTTTGGGGTATCTGGAGGCGAGGCCCTTCTCCTTTTCTTGTCTTTGGTCGGCTTTTGGACCTCCTCTTCCCCGGGGGAGGCGTCCTCATGACGATATTATCTCCAAGACCTGTATGAGAAGAAATCAAGTTAAAAAGAAGTATTTCACAGGAAAGCATCCAACACGGACAGGGGAACTTACCATGATTTTTGTCCTCCCATCGACCCTTGGTCAAATCACGCCACGAGCGCTCACCATACGAAGAGGTTGAAACCAGTTGTCGAACCCAACCTGCGAGGTCCTGGACTACACCAAGAAACCAGGGGGAAGTTGCACCATAAAGAAGAATATAGATGAGAAAAGGTAAAGGAAACATAACAAGTAATCAAACGTTATCTGTGAGGTTCTACTTACGCTTTATGTTCCATTCTTCGGGGAATGACATCTTCTCGGCAGGGATTAAGTCGGAGGTCCTGACCCGGACAAACTGGCACATCCATCCTTGGTCCTTATCCTCGTCTATGCTCGAGAACAGTACCTTCGTAGCCCGGCGCTGAATCCTTATCAGTCCGCCCCGATAAAGACAGGGGTTGTAGAGCCTAATAAGATGATTGAGGGTGAAAGACATCCCCTTGACCTTGCTCAAGAAGAATCTGAGCAAAATGACAATGCGCCAAAATGAGGGGTAGATCTGGCCTACGATTACCTGGTATTGGCGGGAGAAGCCGATTATGACAGGATCGACGGAACCCACTGTGAAAGGGGAAGTATACGCACTTAAGAACCCTTTCACATGAGTGGTGATGTCCTCCTTGGGGGTAGGAACCACCACCTCTTTATTCTCCCAGTGGCAGTCTTTTTGCACCTGCTCGAGATCGCCTTCGGATATCGAACAAATGTATCTAGACATGGGCTCGCATCGACCAGGAATCGAAGAGGGTTTTTCGACTTTAAAGTCAGAAGTAAGTTCACATGGCCTGGGGATGCACTCTTCGATACGAGGCTCCATCGGTGTTTTGTCACTAGCTGGCCGCGATGAAGAGGCCTTTTCTTCTTGAGGAACGGTCTTAGATGTTTTTGCCATTGATATATGAGGTTTAAGGAAGAAGAAGGTGGAATTTATGTTTTATTAAGCGATTGGCAAATGGAATCCAGCAAAGTTGATGAACTTGAAGTGAATAGAAGAGCTTTTGAAGATTAGAAGAAGTTCGAAAGTAAGGTTTGAGAAGATTATGAAGGTGGTCTGTTTATAATAGCCACTTTGATCGTTTGAAATCACTAGTGGCCGACCATCAACTAGCATTAATTAATGACCTTGGAAATTGTGAAGACGTGATGCTTCAATCGCTTACGTCACAATGTTAACGTCATAATTGATCGAGGAATTAAATCGAAGTCTCGAATTCATTTCTTCTCGTTACACTCCAAAAAATGAGAGGACTATCTCTGTACCGTCAAAATCGGGCATACCTAATTTCGTTGGCAGGGGAGTTGCATTGAGGGTAACCTCATAATAGATCGGGCTCGAGCTCAAAGATAGAACACCAAGCCTGGAGATCGAAGTGTTCATTGAGATCGAGGCCAACAAATATCGAGATCAAGCATGACTGGCTTCGAGTAAGGCGTAATAACGGAATGGCGAGATATCAGTGACCGGTCGAAAATCACGGCGCAAATCCCAGAATAGATCAAATCAAAGCGGTTATTAATGCCAATCATGGGATCTACTTTTGTTATTAGAGTTGTACCTTATTTAGGATTTCTCTATTATATAAAGAGGGATCCCATTCACTTGTAAGGGGGACAATCATTATTCACTGATAAGAATATACACATACGCTACTTTCTTTGTTTTACTT
Source organism: Nicotiana otophora (assembly GCA_000715115.1). Classification (NCBI taxonomy): domain Eukaryota; kingdom Viridiplantae; phylum Streptophyta; class Magnoliopsida; order Solanales; family Solanaceae; genus Nicotiana; species Nicotiana otophora. Next base: position 8,499 of record AWOL01S0113364.1, read on the forward strand.
ATTGTTTATCGTTGTTTGTTCCATCCTCTACTATTCTTATCAACTAATCTCGAGACTATCTCGAACCGATGTCGAGGCATTGTTTGCAGACCAATTTATTTTATTTTATTGTCCAATTTATCTATTTAATTCGTTGTTTATTAATTGGCGTTGGTTTAAATCACATATGCTTAAAACCACAATATAAGTTTAATTGTTACTCAATTTTTAGTGTAAACAAATTATTAAATTGTCGATGAGTTAATACCTGGAATGAGGTGGCCTTTGTTTGTTGCTACCAGTAGATAGACGACAGATTGGTTGCAAAGCTATTTGTTGTGCAAAGGAAGCTTCTCCCAATGCTTTATCACCCAATACCGCTAGAATAAATTTAGCATCAATATCAATTTCTGAACGTTGAAGTCGTGCAATGACATCTGCAACAACTTCTTGACGGATAGTTGCTTTTTGTTCCTCAATTGTTTCCTCTATTCTTTGTATCTTCTCCTCCATTTTTTGCAGAGAATTTATACTATTTCAAGAGAGTTCAAAACATACTACTTTCCCTCTCAAACAAGTTCCTGTAACCACCCATCCATACAACCTCAGACGTCCCGTATGTTCAGGTCCCATGACAGATACAAATGCCTCTACGAACTCATTGCCATTTTCATTGTGTTGTGCATCAATTTCCTCCATTTCATCATACAAAGAAAATTCGAAAATATAGAATTCAAGTAAATAAAAATTAAGTTAATAAAAACAAATAATTGATCTCTATATAACATCAGTTAACTCGCACAATTTTACTAGTTGTATCTTTATCCGAGCACTTGTATGATCGTCCAGCTTTCCTTTTTCTTGTAGCTACAAGGAGTTCCTTTGATGATAAAGGATCCAAAGTTTCCTTGTCATTTTCCTAGTTACATGAAAGTGAGTTAGCCATCTTGGTGATCTGCAATTAACTAAACAAGATCCAAAATTGGGAAAGTATTTTCCTTGAGTTGCTAGTTATATACCAATTTAGAGCGAACTAAGGAAGAACTTCTTTTCCCAGCAGCGTGAGGACTCTTCAAATTTTTCGGTTCTCAGTATTAGTTTTGGACATTCTCTGCAGGAAGAAAGAAGCACCAAACAACAACTTAAAATTAGAACTTGAGAAGTATATAGTAAACACAATAGAAGTGAAATGGAAGAACGGAAAAATATGGGGAAAAAACAGCAGCAACAAGCGAAGTATATGCAGCAGTGACGACAAAGAAAAAGCAGTGAAAGAAGAAAGCAGGACCCTATAACAACTGCTCTCATACATAAAATGGAAGTTAATCAAAGCACCCATGTAGCCTTTCTCCAGCACTACATAACAATCCAAAGTCATAAGAAGTGAAGTTTCCTTTGATTATTTAGAATTGGAGTTAGTTCAGCAACTATATTGAACTTGTAGAGTATTGTTGGTCAGGAAAAATTTTCATTCCAAGCAAATTTGTTATCACTTAATGATGTCCATATTTGATTAATATTCATGGTACTAAATAGAACATGCTGGTCTAACGTCCTAAACACTTTCCTGTAATAAGAAATGTGACTGAGTACTTGAGCCATATGTAACGACCCGACCGGTAATTTTGCTTTCTAGATCCATGTTCCCCTAAATAAGACTTCGTGTATGTGCTATTACTATTTTATGACTTGCAGGGATGATTAGTTCGGGAATTTGAAGGGTTCGGGTTGAAATCGGAATACTTGGTTACTTAAGGTTAGTTAAAACGGGATAGGTTTGACTTGAGTTAACATTTTGAGTAAATGACCTCAGAACTGGGATTTTATGGTTCTAATAGGTTCATATGATTATTTTGGACTTGGTCATATATTCAGATCAGGTTATGGATGACCCGGGAGCATTTCCGTACTTAATATTGGAAGTTGGCACCTTGAAGGTTTTAAAGTTCTTTAAATTTGGTTTGGAGTAGGTTGTGATGTTATCGAGGCCGGTTTGGGATTCTGAGCCTGAGAATAGTTCTTTATGGTGATTTAAGACTTGCAAGCAAAATTTGAAGTCATTCTAAGTAGTTTAAGTATGTTTCGGTGTGTTCGGAATAAGTTGGAAGAATTTGAAGTTCATAAGTTGATTCTATTGGTTTTGGGTTGCGATTCTTAGTTTTAATATTATTTTCCGTAGTCCGAGGGTTCGAGCGTGTCCGTTTTATGATTTCAAACTTGTTGGTATATTTGTATGAGTCCTCGGAGGCCGCAGATGCCATTCGGACGATGCGCGGAGGTCGTTTAGCCTTGGGTGAATAGCTGAAGCACCCAGCTTCTGGTGCAATCGCACCTGCGGAGGGCCAGCCGCAGGTGCGAGCTCGCAGATGTGAGATAGCATCCGCAGAAGTGGCCTAGCATGGGCAGCCCAGAAACTGCAGATGTGGGACATGGCGCGCCCCTGCGATCGCACAGGTGTGATTGAAGTAACCGTAGAAGTGGCTGCCCCTCCTCAGAAGCAAAAATCGCTGAAGGCAGAATGGTCCATGTACTGCGGGACTTAGGCTATTTTGGCTCATTGTCCTTCATCTCTTGGGCGATTTTGGAGATCTTGGAGAGGGTTTTCACCTAGCACTTGGAGGTAAGTAATTTCTATACAATATGAGTTTAAAACATAGATTATGGGTAGATTTTAGCATATAGAAATAATATAAATCATGAGTTTAGATGAAAAGCCTAGTTTTTGATAAAAATGGGATTTAACCACGAAAATGGTTATGGAATTGAGTGAAAATCATATATTCGAGTTTGTGAGGCTATGGGTAATAATGTTCTTAGAAAAGTTCTGGAATCCAGGGACGTGGGGCCGGGGGTAAATTTTAGGAATCCTTCAATTGGGGCTGGGCAATCACCCTATGTCACGACCCAAAATCCAACTAGCCGTGGTGGCACCTATCCTCACCCGCAAGGTAAGCCAAATAACAACAATCTAATTCAATTAATATTTAACTAACTCTAATACACTTTCCAAGGACTTGTAGTATAAATCATGAGCTTCTAAGATTAGAATTTACAAAACTGGTGTGGAATAAGAATACGTCATATGTCTGAAATATACATGAACATATTAAAAATTCTAAAGCTACCATGAACAAGATGCAGAATGACTGGAACGCAGGTACATCTTCAGATCCAGCTCCCGCCGTACGCAGCAACATCAACATCAGAAATTTGCACGCAAGTTGCAGAAGTGTAGTATGAGTACAACCGACTTCATGTACTCAATAAGTAATAAACCCAACCTTAGGTTGAAAGTAGTGACGAGCTAGGACAAGGGCCAGAGTCCAACTCCAATAACTAATAACATCTCATAACAATATAATTTATAACAGTACAAGTAATAACTCAATAATAAGATGCTCAGCGGTTGACTCCACGCGAATGCGGTTCACTCATTCATGGACTTACATGATCATGGACATCCCCACGTGATCGCGAAGAATAACTTCGCGTGACCCCAGCTGCCTCCCTTCATTGTATGCAAACGCGATCCACTCTATGCATTCAAGAAGCATAAGCTTCACAACTTCCGCAATCATGTCCCTCACTATGAGAATACGAAGAAGAAAAATTCAACAACCCTTAAAGACCCTTCGCGATAGCGGACCTATCCTCGTGATCAAATAGAAGGAAACCAGAACCCATAGCATCAACAGACTTCAGCATTCTCCAAAGTCTAATTCCACTCCAATAACCATCAACAATCCACCCGAGGCCCCCGGGACCAAACATACAAACAAGTCTTAAAATATGATACGAACTTAGTCGAGGTCTCAAATCACATCGAACAATATCAAAAACACGAATCACGCCCCCAATTTTGGGGACAACTTCATTTTGTTCCTCACGATCGTGAGGGACTTTCTACGATCGCAAAGAGTAATCACTGGGCAGCAGTGTCAAATTTCAAAAACGTGGGTTTGGATCTATTTTTCATATTTTGAGCTAGAGACCTCGGATTTGGGCGATTCTTGAAGGCATTTTCAAGGAGTTGAATGGGGTAAGTGATTCTAACTCAGTTTTAGTTGTATTACATGAATCCATCATTATTATTTATATTGAATTAGTGATTGGAGTTGGAAGATTTTGGGGAAAATGGTGAAACTTCTTAGGACAAATTTTGGGGATTCGAGTGGCATTTTGGTGTCAGTTTTGAGTAATTTTGGTATGGCTGGACTCGTGGTAGAATGGATGTTCGGATTTTGTAACTTTTATTGGATTCCGAGACGTGAGCCTCAGATTGACCATTTAAGTGGACTTTTTGACCTTTGCTAAAGATCATAGTTTTATTAATTGGAATCAATTCCTATAGGTTTTATTGATAGTATTATGTTCTTTTGGCTAGATTTGAGCCTTCCAAAAATTGATACGCGTGGGAAGGGCTTGCTAGCGAAGTGATTGAATTTGCTTGAGGTAAGTATCTTATTTAAACTCGGTTGAGGCACTAGTTGCCTAAATTGTTATGATAGCAACGTGCTTTTGGGTGCACACATGTGTGGGGAAGAACCCATGTGCGGCACATGGTCATTTATTCATGTTCGGGTTATTCTCAGGCTCTTATGAGCCAAGAATTGGCCGTTAAGATTTAAGCTATGATGCTCCTCATATTTGTAACATTTTCTGTGAATTAATTGGGCCATGTTTGGAGCCACATAGAGGTTTAATCCCTGAATGAACTTGATAAATGCTCTTCAGTGATGAAATTGTCGATTTGAGATATGATAGTATACTTTGCACATGCCTACACTTTATCATGTCATTTATACCAGTCCAGGAGCATAAGAATCTTATTTCATTCATCATATACATGTATACTTGTTTAATTGCTCTTGTATGATATGGTTGGACTGGAGGCCAGTGACCATGCCGGCGGATTATGTTATTGGCACGTGAGTTGTCCGTACAACATATGAGTTGTACGTGCAGGTTAAATTATTAACACGTGAGTTGTCCGTACAGCACATGAGTTATCCGTACAGCGTGTGGATACGGATCCATCCCCCTAGGGTCACTCTCTCATATTTCTCTCTTGATGGTGTTCACGCAGTTATTTAGAATATTGACCAGTGGTCTGGTACAGTTATTGAAAGTTGAAAGAATCTGGCCAGTGTTGTGTTGGATTTTGCATTTCCTTAATCACTTATCTGATTTAACTGCTTATCACCTATACATGCCATGATATTGCCGGAGTAGAATTCGTGAGAAATGGTACACATGCACACACAAATGTTTTCTCACAAACTTGATGAGTTAGTATTCAATATTCTTCTGTGTCAGTTTGTAAGATAGAACTACACAGGTGATAACTAGTATCATTATTTATTTATGCTTCTCCTACCGTGTCGTGTTTATTTACGATACTTATTGAGTTGGTTGTACTCATACTACACTTTGCACTTCGTGTGCATATCCAGGTACTTCCGGACATGGAGGTTGCTAGCGTTGGAGCTTACTTAGTTCGGAGATTATCGAGGTAGCTACTTGGCGTCCGCAGACCTTGACTCTCCTCCTTTTTCTTTAGTTTCATTTTTACTGTTCTATCTTCCTAGACAGTGTCTCAGACAATGTTATTGTATAGATTCTCAGGTACTCAGTGACACCCGAATTTTGGAAAATATTGTATTGAGACGCGGTATTTTCTTACTAGTATTTATGAGATTTTTCTCTTGAACTTATATTGCTATGTTGTTTTCAAGTTTAAAGATGCATTGTTTATGGTTATTGTCAGCTTGCCTAGTATTGCAATAGACGCCATCACGACATATGATATTTGCGTCGTGATAGTTTGTTAATCATCAAAATCGAAATTCACCAATTTCCAACAGTTTTTCCCTTTTTGATGATCACAAACAAATGTACACAAATCCCTTATTTTCCAACAATTCACACATAACACTTAAGAACATTATTATATGAAAGTAAGCTAAACCAGATTATTTGTACTACTTTTTTGTAAATTTCAATCTTCCCCCTTTTGGCATCATCGAATTTATCCATATCTAACAATATACCAAATATGTAGCACGAATGTAATTTCAATCATATGGATGCTAGGGCTACACAATAGATAATCAAGTTAAACACTCTCAAGAACATCAATCTAAGGATGTTGGCCATCAAAAAGTAGTGAAACTAAAACAAGTGGGAATTACATTAAGCAAAAACCAATTGCAATGTAAAAGCTAAGCATTGTAGCATCGCAATAGAACTAAAAAGGATGATTGTTCAACAGAAGACCATATGATCAAAAGGGAATTGAACTGATTTCATAAGAAAGGGTGTAAAGGACTAGGTTCAAGGGTTTCAGGAATTTTGAAATTTTTTCTTTTTCTCCTTTCTCAACTGTAGTAATAATTCCTCCTTTCACCATTTTAGTTCCACTAAACTTGCACAATAATGTATTCACCTTTTGTTTTTGTCTCTCCCTCATTTTCTTTTGGGAGGAGGTGCTGAGGAACTGATGTTTCTTTTTTTGAGACCTACTTTTTCCATACACAACACACAGAGCTTTCGCATAAGTGTAAAGTACTCATCTTCTATTCATTGCAACCATATAGATGGCTAGGTGTATAACTTTTTAATACATGCAAAATCAGACAATATTCACTTTCACTTTTGTGCAAACACTTATTCTTCCCTCTTTTTTTCTTTTGTTTTTAACAACACTCGGCTCATTTTTTTCAATCATAAATTTCGGTTCCCCCTCAGTCTATGAACTTATATTAATGCCCTTTTTTTTGAACCTCAACTTCTGATTCCTCCTTTGTATGTGCATCTTTTTCTCCTTTCATGTTTTATGGCTGACAGCATTTAAGATGCGTGTGAGGTTGGGGCTTTAAAAAATTTAAACGTTCCGGAAATGTCATGCATTTTTAAGTGGAGTTTAGACTGGACTACGTGTCTTCTACAAGCAAAATATGAATTCAGTCTAGTGTGAGTGAGTGCATACCTGAACACTGACTGACCAGGTTCCTCTACTTGTTCCTTCCCAACCTACATTGACTCTCCATCTTTGATAATAAGGGTAGCATAATCAGACCATTGTAAGAACTGTTATATCGTGGTCTGAGTGCAACATGTTTTAGTATAAGACTAAGAGAGATATTTAAGCCATTTTAGCATATATCAAATGCAGATCATACTAGCCAATCATTGAGAGAAGACTCAAGCAAACACACAATTAATTTTACTCAAACCAAGTTCCAACATATTCTTTTCAAATGAATCATGTTTAGTACTTTGATGAATATGTCAATAATTTATTTCCCCTGATTAATTTAAACCATGCCCAACTGCAGAGGAGTCTACTTCAGGACCAGTTCCCTTGACTAGTTCCTCAATATGTGTGCTCATGAATATTTTCTCACTTGAAACTTCACTTCTAATAATATCCATTTCAAAGTCATTATCCAGCACATTATTCTCAATTAAAGCATCAAATTTATCAAAAACATTACGTAAGCACTTTCAAGCTTACTATCCACAATCAAATACGCATAATCTATAGAGTGAGAGAGTGACTTACCTATCTTACCTTTATTAATAATTTAACCTTTCGTATCAAATGACACACTCCCTCTTTTGAAGGCTGACTGTGAGAGAAAATTTGATTTATCTTCAATTATGTGCCTTGAGCAACCAATATACAAATCCAAATAGCACAATTGGTTGCTCCCTCTCATCTTAGCCTGCAAAACTAGATTAAAGATCAGATTTAGGAACACATACTAGCGTATGTCCCTTATTTTGACTAAAAGGATGAATGAAGTGCCACTTAGTCCAATTAGGCAAAATATTTTATTATTTTTTAGTTTTGCCTTAATATTGTGATACTAATATTGTCTCCCTTTGCTTTGCATCTTTCTTCTGGATTTCATGGTGTTCCTATTTTTCCTATGATTATTGTTGTGATACTAATATTATCTCCTTTTTTTCCTTTTATATTTTTGTGTTATTTGAGCCGAGGGTCTTTCGGAAATAGCCTCTCTACTCCTTCAGGGTAGGGGTAAGGTCTGCGTATACACTACCCTCCCCAAACCCCATTAGTGGAATTTTACTGGGTTGTTGTTGTTGTTGTTTGTTGTAGTTTTGCCTTAAATAAAGATGTGCAACTATCCTTGAAGTGACCAATTTTGCCACAATGTATGCACAACATATTTTTACGCTTCTACATACTTAGGATCCAATTTAGACAAAGATTTCTCATATCCAATTCCAGTCTTATTCCAGTTATAATTTTCTTTCAGCCAATTTAGTGCATCTGATGACTTGTTCAACTTAGTGATTATGGTAAGTTCATAATTAGCTTTGTTTAGATTCTCGTCAAATAATCTATTCTTTTTAGTTTCAAGGTACAAATTTTCTTTTGTAATTTTCATCAACTAATCATTATCAGCACTCAACCTATCAATTTTGTTCATTTAAGAGAGCACTACATGCATCAATTCTTTCTTCAGTCACTCATGGCCATCATAGCAAGAGCTCTATCTTCATCACCTTTGCTGTCTGATTCTTCGTCGGAACTATCATAAAAGGCTGCTAGCATCACTCTTCTCAAGTTGTTGTCAAATGACTTCTTTGGGGACTTGAAGCGCTTAAAGACCAGGTCCTTTGACCGTTCCTTCTCTGTTTCTGCTCTTTCCTTTCTAAAAAACATTTTTAGCTTGCAAGTTAGTGCATCAAATTCCTCCTCATCAAGGTCTGATTCATCACTCACATATGAGGTTAAGGCTGGACTTTGTGTTTTATTTGGCTCATTCTTGCTTTGTTTATTCCTACGAAGCTGATAAATCAGCAGGTTTCCAATAATTTCATCCATTGTAGATTTGTCTAACTCATTCGCTTCTTGGATGCATGTAACCTTATTCTCCCAAGAGGATAACATTATCCTCAAAATTTTCCTAATACGTTCTTCAGAAGAAAATACTTTTGCAAGAGATTTGAGTTCATTAGTAATAAGAATAAACTGAGCATGCATGTCCTTTATTGTCTCCCTATAATCCATATAAAATAATTCATATTCTCATAAGGATTTCAATTATAGCCTTTTTTACCTGGTTAGTACCTTCATGGGAAATTTGCAAGGCATCCCAAATTTCTTTTGCTGAGGAACAGGCAGAAATCCTGTTATATTCGTATGTACCAAGTCCACAAGTCAGTATCTTGATGGCCTTCACGTTCTTCTCCGACATCTTGTAATCTTTAGCAGTGAATTTTTCCTTAATTTTAGGTATCTTTTGTCTATTCCTACTTTTCTTGGTAGGAATTAGGGTCCATCAGTAACTATATCATACAATTCATAGTCTTCAGCTTGCAAGAAATTTTTCATGCGATTGTTCCACCAACTATAGTGTTAACCATTAAACAATAGTGGACGAGTGGTAAATTATCCCTCATTAATTCCAGGTGGTGCACTCATATTTTCGATCTTTTAAGATGTTAGCCTTTATTAAAGAGAACCTGCTCTGACACCAATTATTGAGTTGGTGCACCTCTTAGACACATAAGTTCTTATAACTGCTCCTTCGTTAAACAACTCAAAAAGTAAAGTGCGGAATTAAATACACATGATATTTGTACGTGGAAAACCTCCTTGCTCAAGTGAGTAAAAATAACGACCCACCTTTGAGATTTCTCACAAAAACGTCACTAAAACAACGAGCAATTTCAGGTTACAAAACTCTTATAACCTAATAGATTAAATCCTAGCCATTTGACTACCTACAACCACTCTAATTGTAGCAAAATGCTAAAGCTAACTCTAGCCTAAGACTTGAATTCTCTCACAGAGAAAAACCTCTTGAAATGCTTCTTCTTTAAGAAAATAAGATTACAACTCAATAAACCTAATACAATGAACTAGAGTAGGCATAATAAATTTGACATTGTATCAAAGGCACAAATTCTCTAGTCTGGTTCTTCTGCACGTTCCAGCCTTCAATATCTGAACTCGTTTTTTCTTACTTTTCTCTCAATTTACTCTGAAAAACATAATGGAATTGCGTGCCTGTAATGAATCCAACTTGACTACACATAGGTAACATGTTAGTAGCATAAAGAGTCCAAATCATTAAAGGAAACAAATAATAAGAGACCTACTTCATAAAGAACTTATCATATATGACCACATGGTTTCCTTATTTGTTTCCTACTCCAATTCTAATTCTTTTCCAGCAAGAAAACTATTTAATTTCCATCAATTTCGTGCAAAATATATCCCTTAAAGATCTCCCTCCTAACCTTAGAGAATAAATAAAGTATAATAAAAATATGATTCTGTTTCCTAAAATAAATCCACTTTTAACTCTATTTCCGTACAAACTTGGTCTCTAAGTTAAGAATAAAGATTTACCAAGATTCTCTATTATCTAGCCTACTGGTAGGTCAGAAAATACGAAATAAGATAGTATCTCTCTCAAAAATAAATCATACTCCTACTAGGATTAAGTGCAAGTACTCTGCAAGACCAACCAAATAGGATCAGGTCTTTCGACCAACCCAATATATCTGCCACGCTTGTTAATCATCAAAATCGAAATTCACCAATTTCCAACAGGATTAAATAGAGTAAGTTCTTGAAACCAAGCATCAAAAAATAGATTCCCGATTAGAATAGACATATTCTACTTGCCTTACTTGAATAATTGTGCATGAATTACCCATGCGTTCTAGCCATTCTGGATCTATAGACATACAAGTATTAGGTTGGATTGAATAGGCAAACGAGGCATCCAACGAACTTCTTGAGAAATACAAACCCTACTAATCAATAAATCATGTATATCAAGTTGTTAATTCAACCGAAAAAACTCAACAGGATAGACTTCAATCCCATAACCCTAAAATATTCTCATCTCATTGATCTTGATCCTAAGTTATTTGTGATATTCTATTGTGTTCTTAGCTAATTAAAAATCACCATCACTCTCTTAGAAAAATCACTTGAGCATATAATTGATAAGTAGTTTAGCTTAGTCAATAGTTAATCATAATTCCTCGTGGAAATGATACTTTACTGACAACTTTATTACTTTTCGATTGCGTATACTTGCATGTGTGTTGGGCCCCAACACAAGGCCCGATATCATGTATGCAGTGAGTCTTGTAAGGATATATTTGGAGACGCATCTTTATTGGTCTAAGTGAAGGTTAGTTTTGAAGATTGACACAGGAAGCTCAAGCATGAACCAGGTCCATCCCTTATGTGCATAGACACGGGAGATTCGATCATGTGGGATGCACGTGAAGGAGATAAGCGTAACTTGATATAATTGATAAGGATAAGAACTACTTAATCAAATAGAACACTATCCAAGATAAGGGAGGAGTTAGAAGTTGAGATCAACTAGAACTCTTCCACCAAGGAAGAGTAGCATTAGAACTCTAGTTATTTTCTACTCTACTAACTCTATAAATCGCAGGATATTCTCATTCTACAGGCATGCACAAAAGCAGAAGTTAAACGTGAATTGATAGCAAAATAGCAAGGCATTTTGCAAGCAATTCGTGTGTGATTCAAGTGTGAAAACCTGAAGCTACCTGAACCAGATAAAAGAACCAGCTCCAAGTGTTTGTCTTTTATTCTAATTTAATTGTAGTAGGTGTTTTCATATTGTACCTTTCAGCTTTATCTAGAGACAATTGTAATAGGTACATAGAGTATTCAAGTTAGAGTTAACTTGAAGTTTTCACAACAGTTAGAGGTTGTTTGCCACAACGGGATTAGAGTTAATCCTAGGTTTACAAAAGTATTTTGTAAATGATGTTTTTGGCACAGTGATTTAGTGAAAGAGTTTGGGAAAATCCTACTGGGAAGTAGGTCGCAGTTTTTTCACCTTTTGAGCCAAGTATATTTCATGTAAAATACTTGTATTCTTTACTTTCCACATTTACTATTTCAGCAACAGTAGGATAAGGAACACTTAGAAGAACCAGGTCCTTCCATAATCCGTTTAAGCGAAAAATTATACACCACATAAATCATCCCCCCCCCCCTCTTGTATGGTATTGAAGTAAAAACATCAATTGGTATAAAAGCGGGTTATCCTTGAAGAGGCTAACACCTTAGGAGAAGATCAAGATGAGTGCACCACCTGGAAACTAGGAAGGGCAATCCCCTGCTAGGCCACCACTTTTCAACGGCCAGTATTACTTTTGGTCGAAAAATAGGATGAGAGATCACATCATAGGAGAAAACTATGAGCTATGGGACATTGTCACAGATGGCCCACTGTCAGGACCCAAAATCTCACATGTCGTGATGGCGCCTATCTCAATACTAGGCAAGCCGACAATCTCAATAAACTCCCATATCTTTTATGAGTAAAAACAAAATGATTAAATCCAATGGAAGAAAATTCACAAATACATATGTAAACACTCCAAAATCCCGGTGTCTGAAAGTATACAACAGTACAATAACTGAAGGAAAGAGAGACAAGGTCAGCGGACGCCAAGCAGCTACCCTGATAGTCTCCAACTGGTAACACACTGAGGTCTAACAGCCACCGTGTCCGGAAGCACCTGGATCTACACACAAGGTATAGAGTGTAGTATGAGTACAACAACTCAATAAGTAACAAGACTAACCTCTGGGTTGAAAGCAATGACGAGTTCCGCAGGTACAATCCCGTATAAATAATGGTACAAACTGTAAACATGCTTTCAATTTATATTTTTAACAGTTAATCTCAGTACAAGTGAAATAGAGCAATACTGCATGATATGAAGAATGTGACATCTTAGTAGAAAGACCTCATGTAAATACTGGTCATAAATTATCCGGTCTCTTGGAACTGTTTATGGCCAATCCAGCCAAGGGGTGTTCCAACCCGTATATATGTACACATCGACTGACAGTCAGTCATTCAGTACCGTATAAGGCGAATCTAGCCCTGGGGTAATTTATCCCCAAATGTAAATGATACGGACAAGATCTATGTCCAGGTAAATGCATTACAATACAAATAAGTAAGCCAAGTCCATGCCCTAGGAAAATCCATCCTGAATATATATATATATAATCAGTAAGTAAGTAAGGCAAATCCATGCCCTGGGAAGTCCATCCCGAATATATATAATCATCTTCGCTCACTGGGGGTGTACAGACTCCGGAGGGGCTCCTTCAGCCCAAGCGTGATATAAAGCCTTTATGGCCTACTGCAAGCGGGCAGTCCCGATCTGTATAATAATAAAGCCTATACGGACTGCTGCAGGTGGGAAGCCCCGATCCAAATGATAGTAAAGCCTATAATGTCTGCTGCAGGCGGGCAGCCCCGATCCATATAATAATAATGTATAAAGCCATTATGGCCTGCTGCATCGCGCAACTCGATCCCATAAATATCCTCACAATGAAAAAATATTACTGAGTGTGAAATGTATATTCTTGAAGAATTAATTCAATAGCAACACGACCCCATGGGTCCCAAAATATTGGCATGTAGCCTAAACATGATTTTTAATAGGAGCCTCAGCTAAATTTCTCTAACACGTGGAGAATGTTCAGATAATATCATGATTCATTAATCTTAAAACTGCACAAGATTTAATCAAGACACAATTTATATGGTGCACGTCCACATGCTCGTCATCTATCGTGTGTGTCAACTCCAAACAATTTATATCATACCAAATTCAGGGATCCATACCCTCAGAACCAAGTTTAGAAGTGTTACTTACTTCAAAACGTGAAATGCTTTACTTTATTATGCATTTGCCTCGCAAATTGGCCTCCGAGTACCTCGAATCTATTCACAAATAAATCATTTCAGTCAATAAAAATAATAGGAATTAATTCCATAAGGAAAATACAAATTTTCCATCAAAATCCGAAATTTCACTCAAACATCACCCGTCGGGCCCATGTCTCGGAACCCGGCAAAAGTTACAAAATCCGAAAGCCCATTCAACTATGAGTTTAACCATACTAATTTTACCAAAATCCGACCTCAACTCGACCTCCAAACCCTCAAACCTTACTTTCAAATCCCTAGGTTCAAATCCGCGATTTACACCTCAAACACATGTAATCTAGTCAGATTATTCGATGATAATTCAATATTATGGAGTAGAAATAATCACAAGTGACTTACCCCAAGATTCCCCGTGATTTCTTGCTCAAAATCACCAAAACCCGAGCTCAACATGTCCAAAATGACAAGAACAAGGTCGGAACCCCTCTGTTTTGTACTGCCCAGGGGTTTTTGCACCTGCAGCTTCTTGGCCGCTTCTGCACGAACCGCATGTGCGGAAAAAGCCCTCTCGCCAGTGCCTTCGCCCGCATATGTGCGCCTGTATGTGCTTCTGCATCGGTCGCTTCTGCGTGCATCCTTCTGTATCTGCGCTCACGCAGGTGTGAAATTTCCCTCGCACCTATGACCAATGCCTCACAACTCTCTGCCCGCATCTGCGCTTGCCATGCTCGCTTCTGCGAGCTCGCACCTGCGATGGAATTTCTGCAAGTGCGATTGCATCAGATGGCAGAAACTTCAACTTTTTCTTCTAAGTCCGAATTTGATACGTTAACTATCCGAAACTCACCCAAGGCCACCGGGACCTCAACCAAATATACCAACAAGTCCTAAAACATCATACGAACTTAGTCGAACCCTCAAATAACCTCAAACAATGCTAAAACCACGAATCATACCTCAATTCAAGCCTAATGAACTTTGAAATTTTAAGTTTCCACAAACGACGCCAAAACCTGTCAAATCAAGTCCGATCGACCTCATATTTTGTACATAAGTCATAAATGACATAACAGAGGTATTCAAATTTTCATAATAGGATTCCGACCCCGATATCAATAAATCAACCCACCCTCTCAAACTTCCCAAAAATTCAACTTTCGACATTTCAAGCCTAATTCCACTACGGACCTCCAAAAAGATTTTCGGACACGCTCCTAAGTCCAAAATCACCATACGGAGCTATTGGAATCATCAGAATTACATTCAGAGGTCGTTTACACATAAGTCAATATCCGGTCAACTTTTCCAACTTAAGTTTTCAATTATGAGACTAATTGTCTCATTTCAGTCCAAAATCTTTCTGAACCCGAACCAACTAACCTGATAAGTCATAAATCAACTGTAAGGCATAAATTGAGCAGTAAATAGGGGAACAGGGCCGTAACACTCAAAACGACCGGTCGGGTCATTACATTCTCCCCCACTTAAGGATGCGTTCGTCCTCGAATGTGCCAAGAGTTGTTTCTAAGCCACCAAATCACTATTCCATCTTATCGCACACGTACCCGGGGTGATCCCACGCCACCCTATTCTGTGTAAATCGTATAAGCCTGATAACACAACATAATTAAAAATCATTACTTCAACCTTAGCCTATAAAACTTGGAATTCAATTTCTAACATTCAGAATTTATTTTCAAGACCTGAATCTCGAATCAACACGTTGTAGGAGTCTGAAAAAGCTGTATTGAGCCATAACCATAACCCTAGATATAATCACTTAACATACTACACAACTCGCATGCTCGCAACACCATTTTCGATCATATTAACTACTCCAAGGTAATCTGATAATAGTATTAAATCCCATATCAAACAAAACCTCATTCTAAAACTTATGCACACTGCTTATAATGACAGAAACACGTGAAATCTCATAACGTCTTATCAGATCGATAAGTCATGGAGCTCTTCCGCCCCAACCAGAACCAAAATCAGTTTCTAAACCAACTTTCAATATTATACTCCCAATGTACCGTAATCAAACTTGATAGTACCCATTCTAGGTCCAATGACCTTATACTATTAAACACAACTATCCCACAGACACGCCACATCAATATAACTCAAGCCACAACTACACAATCTGTGTACCCAAATATGGGAGATGTCTCAAGGAAGAGAACCCTACTACAAGTTCAACAAGCACCACCACAACCGCAATGTTATAACTAAATCCTCAAATTTCGTGAAAAGGATNTCCGTGTACCCAAATATGGGAGATGACTCAAGGAAGAGAACAGTATTGTAAGTTCAATAAGCACCATCACAACTGTAATGTTATAGGCTCATTATATATAATAGAACCAAGACACACAAATTTAATAACAGTAACCAGCTCTTCTAGAGCTTACATTAACATTACTCACATGGACAACTCACGTGCTATAATATCAATATCTGGACCCGCACGGACAACTCACGTGCCCATAATATAACTATTTGGACCTGCATGGACAACTCAAGTGCCAATAATATCAGTACATGGATCCGTACGGATAACTCACGTGCCAATAACATAATCCGTCTGGCATGGTCACAGGCCTTTAATTCAAGCATATCATATATGAGCAATCAAATAAGTACACATGAACATCGTAACTGATCCCAACTCCAATGACTAACACATCTTTCATTCACGATTTTCCCATAAGGAATACTTTCACAATATTTCTGTACCACATAGCAATAATTTGAATTTCAGCAGTCTATCAACCAGGTGAGTACTACAATACTAATGAGCATCCGTAAGTCAAAACACAATGCGCTTTTTGAAGTGCGCACCCTTCTCAGGGATTATCGAGCAGTTATAACATTCATCTAAATATCTAAAACTGACCATTCTGTCCAAACTTCGTGATTTCTCTTTCGAGAATGAATTGCCACCTTTACATGTAAATCTTAATTCGTCACAACACGTAACTACTATCATGTGAAAGGCACGAGAATCCCATTAAAAACTCTTAGTCACCACCAAATTACATACCATATTGATCCAGCATGTTACCCATTTGTCCTATTTTCTCTGAGTTTCTTATGGATTATCCTCAAGTTGCCATTTCTCCTTGTCAGAAAACTACTACCTTACCCAAAGCTTGCTACAAGACATCCTAACATAAAACTACACCGCCCTAAGCCCATAAGCCACTGTATTCTTCTTAAGAACCTTCATAGATACCCCAACCGTAACACTCACTCTGAAAATACCTTATGCGAATTTAAAATTGTTCTCTTTCCCTTCTTATACTGGAATGTGGAATCCATAGTCATACAGAATTACTGCAAGTCCTATACCATCCAGTGTAATAATCGATTCCAGCGATATACAAATTCTGAAAAATTTTCAATTGACACGTATACATTTTGAATCCATTATAACCCTTTCAAAAGTCACCCACTATTCTCAAATCTAAGTTGCACCACCCGAACGGGCCAAACGACACAAGCCCCCATTAGCACAACAGCCCCCAAAGAAGTAACCCTATCTTAACACCACCAATCAAATTCATACTCCGTGCGCACTACATCTTTTAAAATAACAATTTAATCATCTCAAAGTTCAATATAACCCGCATTCAAGGAATTTTCTTACTTAAGTCATCCCCGATCTCATCCTCTGCAAGTCATAACTAATCCACAAGTGTACCTCTGAACGAAACCAATACCGCACATAATCGCGCAATCAAATCATTGATAGTAGACTTTCCCACTTGGTCCAAAGACATATAACAAAACCATCTAATATCTCACCATACCCAGATAATATCTAATTTGATCATACTAAGCAATAAAAGATCAACTTTGGCCTCGTCCCCCAATAATTTCCACACACGACCGATACACCTGGTACACAATTATAGTATCGCCCACCGGCGTAGATACATGAACAGGTGAAACTAAGGATCCATGGGACATATCCAGAAAATGAACAAAATATGATGAAACTTACGAATATGTGGAACCAGGGTCAAATAATATAGATGCCTTCATGTGGAACACAGAGACAATACATGTAATCTCTGCATTTGAAGCAATAACATCTGTTCTAGCAGAAAAAGCATAGAATCGTCCCTGACCGCCATTGGATCTGCCTCCCCCTCTTGGGCGACCCCTAGCTGACTGAGTCCTACCCCGAGCTAGCTGAGCGAGTGGTGGAGCAACTGGTGCAGAAGTAGTAGCCTAACTCCTCTACTGAACTGGACCTCGCGTATGGCAGGGACGATATTTCCTCACATGGCCCATCTCTCCACACTCATAGCACTCCATCTCGAAGAATGGTGGCGAGTTCTGGGGTGGACCTCGAGAACCAGAATAACTACCAGAAGGACCTGGTACATATGACCCCTGAACTGATGGTGCACGGAGCATACTCGAGGCTGGAAGGGCATTGAGAGCTGACTGACTCTGATGAGAACTGTATGAACCACAACTGGATAATGCACCACGGTGAACTGGACGACCCATGTTGTGGTAGAACTGCCCCCCAGAAGGTACCTGACCAAAAGTGCTCGAACCTCGAGGCCTCATAGCCTCCCTGTCACTACGCTCCTAGCTACGGACCACCTCTATCTGTCAAGCAATGTCAACCACCTCGTCAAAAGTGGCACTATATACCCTCTCCCTAGTCATAAGCAACCGCAGCTGATACGTGAGGCCATCAATGAACCTCCCAATCCTCTCCCTATTAGTGGGAACCAACTAAACTGTGTGACAAGCCAACTCAGCAAATCTCATCTCGTACTACATCACAGACATGCCATCCTGATGTAACAGCTTAAACTGTCTACGCAGCTCCTCTCTGCAAGACTATGGCACAAACTTCTCCAAAAAGAGGACGGAGAACTCCTGCCATGTAAGTGGTACTGCACCAACCGGTCTGCGCGTCTCATAAACCTCCCACCATCTGAAGGCAGCCTCAGAAAAATGAAAAGTAGTGAACGAGACTCCACTGGTCTCCAGAATACTTGTTGTCTGAAGCATCCGCTGGCACTTATCCAGAAAACAATGAGCATCCTCTGACTCAGCACCGCTAAATAATGGAGGTCGAAGCCTCCCAAATCACTCAAGCCTTCTCTACTCATCATCAGCCATAACAGGGACTACCGGTGCATGAGTGGCTGCAACTGGCTGGGCTGGTAGTGCACACGGTATCTGAAGTCCCTTAACCACCTTGTCTGGAGTACGGGAAACAGGGGTTTGAGTGCCTCCCCCGGCCTGAATACAATAGAATAACAGGACTTTTAGTTTCCGGAATCAACAAGTTTGCACGACTGAATACAATAAAGTGAAATTTCCTAAGGATTCGGCAGCATCTCGAAGATAAGTACAGATGTCCCCGTACCCATCCGCAAGACTCTACTAAACCTGCTCATGACTCGTGAGACCTATGTAACCTAGAGCTCTGATATCAACTTGTCATGACCCAAAATCTCACATGTCGTGATGGGGCCTATCTCAATACTAGGCTAGCCGACAATCTCAATAAACTCACATATCTTTTATGTGTAAAAACAAAATGATTAACTCCAGCGGAAACAAATTCACAAATACATATGTAAACACTCCCAAAACCTGGTGTCACTGAGTACATGAGCATCTAATATGAATACAATGTGTGAAAGTATAGAACAGTACAATAACTGAAGGAAAGAGAGACAAGGTCAGCGGACGCCAAGTAGCTATCCTGATAGTCTCCAACTGGTAACACACTAAGGTCTAACAGCTGCCGTGTCAAGAAGCACGGGATGTGCACACAAGGTGCAAAGTTTAATATGAGTACAACCAACTCAATAAGTAATAAGACTAACCTCTGGGCCGAAAGCAATGACGAGCTCCACAGGTACAGTCCAGTATAAATAATGGTACAAAATGTAAACATGCTTTCAATTTTTTTTAATAGTTAAACTCAGTACAAGTGAAATAGATCAATACTGCATGATATGAATAATATGACATCTCAGTAGAAAGACCTCATGTAAATACTGGTCACAAATTATCCGGTCTCTTGGTACTGTTTATGGCCAATCAAGCCCAGGGGTATTCCAACCTGTATATATGTACATATGTACATATTGACTGACAGTCAGTCATTCAGTACCGTATAAGGCCAATCCTGCCCTGGGGTAATTTATCCCCAAATGTAAATGATGCAGACAAGATCTATGTCCATGTAAATTTATTACAATACAAATAAGTAAGGCAAGTCCATGCCCTGGGAAAAATTCATCCCGAATATATATATATATATATATATATATATATATAATCAGTAAGTAAGTAAGGCAAGTCCATGCCCTGGGAAGTCCATCCTGAATATATGTAATCATCTTCGCTCACTGGGGTGTACAGACTCCGGAGGGGCTCCTTCAGCCCAAGCATGATATAAAGTCTTTATGGCCTACTGCAGGCGGGCAGTCCCTATCCGTATAATAATAAAGTCTATAAGGTCTTGCAGGCCGGCAGCCCCAATCCAAATGATAGTAAAGCCTATAAGGCCTGCTGTAGGCGGGCAGCCCCGATCCATATAATAATAATGTATAAAGCCATTATGGCCTGCTGCATCGCACAGCTCGATCCCATAAATATCCTCACGATGGAAACATATTACTGAGTATGGAATGTATATTTTTGAACAATTAACTCAACAGCAACATGACACCATGGGTCCAAAAATATTGGCACGTAGCCTAAACATGATCTTTAATAGGAGCATCCGCTCAATTTCTCTAACACGTGGAGAATGTTCAAATAATATCAACAACAACAACAACAAC